>JACXGJ010006620.1:0-33646 GCA_016801105.1 Esox niger | reverse complement strand
AGAGAGAGAGAGAGAGAGAGAGTCGATCTTTCACTGCACTCTGTCTCTCACTTTCTGTCTGTGTGTGTGTGCGCGCGCGTGTGCCTCTGTTTCTTTTTCTGACATAGGACATTGCCTATGCACCTGGATTTGGCCTGTTTGAGTCTTGACATGGGTCCGAATTGAGGGAGGGGGGTGTTTCAAAATATTACTGTATCGTGGTTCGTTTTGTTTCCGTCATATGGCCATTCAATTGACGAGAGGCCAACAGCGACACAGGCTTGGCGGGGGCATTTCCCAGGCCGGCACTCTCACTCTCACACTCTCACTCTCTCACTCCCTCACTCTCTCACTCTCTCACTCTCTCACTCTCACACTCTCACACAGACAGGGTGAGGGACCATGAGACAGACCCAGTGTCTCTCGCTCTCACACACACATATATATATATATATATGTATCCACATGGTCACACCTTTGGACAAACACACTCAGTGTCTCTCTCCCCCCTCTCACACACATAAGTCAGTCAGTCAGTCTCACACTGGGACAGACAGACATACAGTTTCACCCTTTCTCTCTCTCTCTCACACACAGAAACACACACACACACACACACACACACACACATATTAATATAAATAAATACACAGGGTCACTCCCTTGGACAGAAACACTCGGTGTCTCTCTCCCCCCTCTCACACACACACGCACACACACACTCTGGACAAACAGTCTCACTCTCACACACACGCACGCATACACACACATACATATAGTCACACCCTCGGACAGACAAACACTGTATCCCTCTCTCTCTCTCTCACACACACACACACATCCACACACACACACACACACACACACACACACATTTACACTGTGGGACAGACAGTCACACTATTTTTCTCTCTCTCTCTCTCACTCACACACACACACACACTCTCATCACCCCTCATCAAACATGATATGCAGATGTCCTTTGGTCATTCGTGCTAGGATCCATCCCCAATCTTACATTTGGGCCCTTTAAGAATGAAGTTAACTAAGCACTGTGCGGAACACATCTCCTGGCTTACTAAGCCTCACTGGATCCATATACCTGAAGCAAGCCATTTACTGGCATTGGTAATCACTCTACTTGCACTGTTCACAGGAAACAGCCCACTCACTGCCAAGATGTTCATGGTTTCAGTGAACCAGGTCATAGTCAACGAGCAGCTTTTCAGCTTCACAAAAGCATTCCACATGATGTTCTGCTCGTATTACCTGCAAGACATCTATCCAGTGAAACTGGCAGCTACACTGGAGTTCTTACAGAGGTACATATTCAGTATGCATTACACATTCCTTTAAGAGGTAGCAGAGTTGAAGGTCATCTAGACATAATTTTGAGCCCTGCTTGTGAAGCGGGTTCTAAGGATGGCAGTGTTGCTTTACTGTTGTATCTCAAAGTTAATATTGTTCTTGTCTGTATATTTTGATCATTTAAATGTGATGTATTTTGGGGTTTTAACCTATTGAGACCCTGTGTCCATGTATGAGGACACAATGTTTAAGTAAAATAAATGTTTTCAATAAGTACTTCCCTTCCAAGGACAATGCTTAGATATTATACTTATCAGGTCCAGCTAATCCTAAATAGGTAGGAGAAATAAAATGTGCATGCATTATCAAAGCACAAGAGATTTATTTTACTTCTACTAGGCTATTTATTCATTATTCAGATTTATTTAAAGGAAAATTATCTCTCCAGAAGATGCATCTTCAAGATCAACCCAGATCAAGGGACCGAAGAGACACAAAAAGGACCGGGATGCCAGTATGTTGTCAACCCAAGGGTGCTGATCCTCATCTCCAAAATTGCTAATTTTGAGTGGAGTGAAGGGTAAGAACACTCCCTCACCAAACGGACACAATCATCAGTCAAGCAATAGATCAATACATCATTCAGTCCCAAACCAGCCCCAAACCAGTGTTTGTTTTGGGAACAATAACAAACCAATGTACAAATTCGAATTCTGGTTCATGATTCTTGTCAGCTCATATCGGCGAGCAAGGAGGAGCGGACAGCGGAGTCGTTTGGTCTGTGTTCATTTAATCAGAGCTTGACAATGCTCATAGCAGTGAGACAATAACACACAAAAGCAAAGGGAGCAGAAGGAACATATATACTGAGGGGAATGACTGTAGATGATGATCAGGTGCGCTAAACGAGACAACAGGTGTGATGAGTTGATGAGATGGGCAATGGTGTCAGAAGGACGGTGACATCGAGCGCCGAAGCCCGCCTCCTGCAGGGGGAGGATGGGCAGCAGATGGCGTAGTTGTCACAATTCTGGAGTTCTTGATTGTAATTTCTTTTGTGCTTTTGTGATGATTTCCCTTGCGCTTTCATCTGTTTCCTAACAGGCTATGGAATCCCGTAAAACAGTAGAAAAAGATCTTCACAAGACAGATAAACCACAATTTAACAACTGGTGCAATCAAACTCAGAGTTCTTTCTTCTTTTTCCATACAGGTATCTTACGTTGGAAAGAGTTCCTTTGAAGTTGGATCCTTGATGAAAGGTGTTCCTCTATTTGTTTGTCCAGTAGTGTTGACATTAAGAACATTTTATTGTGATGATTTTGTAATCAAATATTGCTATAGAGTGTTGTATCCTGACAAAGTGAACTATAGAAGATACGACTCAAACACTAAAACAAGAATTGACCAAATATATGTACCGCAAAACATTTATTTTAATAATCATCAAACTCAAGTTGATTCTGACCATTTAGCCATGGTGGATTCTGACCATTAGGGTTGTGTTTCTGTTTCTATTTCTGTAATCAATCCAAATAAACATTTAGAAATGTTATACAAAATGTCTTAAGAATCAGGAACTTATAGTGGTAGTGAGACATGAAATAAGGAATGTTCTTAACGTTGTCTTGTTTGATCCAGCTTTGAACATACATATGAAAGTAATGACAGAATTATTCTGTATTAAATCAGTATCTTAATCAGTATATGAATTAATATGTATAAAGAAACAATGGAAAGGTATGTGCATTTAAAAATGAAATTGAACAAAACTGAATCTGCTACATTTTATTGAAAATGTTTAAATTATATCATGTTATTTTATTAATGAATGCATTCAAACATCCATCTGTATTGTGGGTGCTGACGTAAACAATTTGAATGGTACACCAAACATCACCTCCCTTATTCCTGAATTTTATAATAGAAAGGAAAAATTAACCCTGAAATGTGTGAGACTCAAATAGATCATATGATTTTGACCAACATTTTGATGGATAGATAATACAATGCATTATAAAATATTATTGAAAATGAACTAACATGTGAAATTTGGGATAATGTATGTTTAGTCAGATAATTTGATAGACTCCCCAAACATAGCACATGTACAGTGGGGCAAAAAAGTATTTAGTCTGCCACCAATTGTGCAAGTTCTCCCACTTAAAAAGATGAGAGAGGCCTGTAATTTTCATAGGTACACTTCAACTATGAGAGACAAAATTAGGAAAATAAATCCAGAGAATCACATTGTAGGACCTCTCTCATCTTTTTAAGTGGGAGAACTTGCACAATTGGTGGCTGACTAAATACTTTTTTGCCCCACTGTATTTATAATTGGTTTAGTCCAGAAAAAAATGCCTTTGATTATATTACCAGGGAATATGAATGGAAAGGCTTCTGTTCCGTTAAAGAACATTAAATGTGTCTTGATTCCAAAGTTCTATAAAGGTTTTTGAATTTTTACATTTGCATGGGATAATCGATATTTCATTCATAACAGTTTTTACAGACTTGAATTGTAATTTGATCCTAAAATCCAATCTATTTAAGCAGTATTGCCCATAAAAAACAATGGTCCTGTTAAATCACGGATGAAACTCATTAACAGATAACAAATTTTCGCTAAAATAAAGACATTTGCCATAATTTACAAAGGAACATTTTTATTCACATTTATATACTGTAAATGAATATACTTAAACTGTCAAATTACAGAAAAATGTTGTAGGACAACACTGGGAAACTGTAGTTTTTATATTTAGGACTATATTGTTACGGACTGTAGTTGTTATACTATCAAAAAATATTAAATTTTTAAGTGGAATTGAATGGCAAAAACTGTGAATTGTCCTGTTAAAATTACCTCTAAAATGAGAATACAAGCCATTGATTTACAAAGGACAAATAGTTATTCATGTTTATTGACTTTACAATTATGTACTTAAAGTCCTATAAAAGTATGGTAAAAAGTCTGGCACTATAATCGCCAGTTACAAGCTGTAAAAGTACAGGAAACTATTGTAAGAACAGAGAGAAACTGAAAATTAGGGTAAATTGACAGCATTTTCACATTGTCATTCTCACAATGTCATGTATATAATTTGCGCCCATGCAAGAAACATTGTGTAGCAAACTTTCCATCCACTTTGAAGTTTCCAAAGAAAAGAGCCTCAGTATCATCTACTGTAGGCTAATATTCCCTGCTTCCCTTCCCAGATAATGACATTTTGTTTACTGACATGTGAAAGCTGTTGGCCCTTATTGAAAGCACAGAGCACTTTTGCAGAGCTACACTGGTCTTAAAAGATTTGTTTTTTAACCATTGCTCCTGCTTTCTGTAAAAAAATGACATTTGTAAATAGAAGTTGTGCATTATTGTTGTGATTCAGACAAGGTACATCTTTTTATTTCACTAGTCTAACCTCAATCCAAACTGCTTCACTTAACCATTTCCTTCACGTAGATTCTCCTCTAATTTATCTTCGTCTGTACACTGATGAGTGAAAACATTGCAGCGAATAACGAGTAAGGTCACTTGTCAAGGTCTGAGGAGATCGAATGGTAAGCAAACAGTCAGTTCTCTTAGTCAACTTGTTTGATGTAAAAAATGGTCAGGAGTAAAGACCTGAGCAAATTGTTATTACTAGACGACCGGATCAGAGAATCTCCAGTTAGGTCTGCTAATAATGTTAGGTCAAAAGTATTATGGGAACTGCTTATTAAGGGTTGTTAATTTATTTTCACTGGCATGTAAACAGTTGTGTTTTTCCGGGGGTTACATTTCTGGTTAGAGAAGGTCTTAGGGTGGGTGTTTATATTTGGTCAGTTGTTTGTTCCAGGGTCTTCTGTTCTCTGGGTAGGACAGGGTGTAGGGTTTCTTGAGATGCAAGGGGGGGTTGAGCATGTGTTGCCATTGTTTCATTCTCTTAGAGTTACCAATAAATAAGAGTTGAAATCGTCTTTTACTCTGTATAAGAATCAAGATTGCGTCTCTGGTTAGTGATAAAACAGTGACAACCGTGACTTACGAAATAGGTCACAGAACAGAGGAGCGAAAACGAAATATATTTTCCAGAAATATACGATGCGTCAAAGTAGCGTTTTCTTAATGTGTATAGAACTCAAATACCTCAGTTTAAGCAACAGATGGATCAGCATGACATGGCGGATGGAAAAACAGGCGGCTTTGCGTTTGACTATCCTGCTTCTAAAGTGAAGTTGTACATTTTAACCATGGGATTTGAAAATACAAACGAGGTCAGGGGCGTGAACCTCAAAAGTGGGTATAATGTCACAAATGGATAAATCTTAACACAACGGGGTTGTGAGAGTATCTTGTGTCAGGGGAATTGATCATCGGAACTTCCTGAGTTTGCAAATAACAAATGGGGGATTGAGCAAGTTTTTCCAGGGGCTTCATTCTCTGGGAAAAGAGGGTGAGCAACTGGGGTTGTAGGGTTTCTTGAGATTTTAGCATACAGAAAGGAGCAGATAAGGGGATGGTCAAGGAGGTCAGGGATCTTAGGATATGGGGGATGATGGGTTGGGCATGGGGGGATCTGTTTTTTGGGACATAGGGAAGGAAGGGACGGTCTGATCACAGGGTCTGTGCTGGGGATTGATGGCGGGAGTCATAAATAAGAGTTAATTTTCCTCTTGGTCAAAGCTGAGCAGACATCAGTGTTCCAGACATTTCGAGTTTCAAGCATGTCAAGGCACAGTTACAACCCAAAACATAAAGCAAAGCAGAGAGTCCATCACATGCAAGGGTGCCGGAAAAATCCCCAAGAGCAACGGCCATCTGGATCTCCCTGGACGTGATGCTAGACCTCTTTTTGTAGTGGGCCAGGCAAGAGGACTAACCTGCGATGAGCTTGAAGATGTCGTTCACAAAATATTTCATAAATCCTATGGCCTTAGAGGTGATGCTGGTGTCATGGTGGACATGATTCAGGACTTTGTACATGTAGATGGTGTAGCTCTCCTTCCTGGACTTTCAGTGCTTCTTGCCGCCTTTACTGCCAGTCTTGGTGACGGCTTTCTTGGAGCCCATCTTGGCTATGGACTTTGCTGGCTCAGGCATGACGATGGCTCGTTGCTGCTCACAAACGAATGACAGGAAGAGGGCGCAAACCCTTCCTATGAAAAGGCGGCCAGGCAAATAAATTTGCCTGCGAAAGTGTCACGTGCTTGGAGCTCACCGGGCTCCCCGAAACCTCCGGCCGGTGCTTTTCACCTGCCCTTCCTCAAACCGAGGGACTTTGCCTCCTCCCTGTACACGGACCCGCTCGTCGACGTAGAATCAATAGGGCAACGACATTCACAACAGGTAACTAGGATTAGGACACACGCACTCCCATGTAGAAATTATTCAAAGTGGCCGTGGCGGAAAACAAAACTTGGGGATACGCGGAAAACAGCCGAGTCATTTGGTCCAATGGATGTCAGTTCTAGCAGCGTGCGTGTGTGAGAGCTTGCGTGCAGTGGCTCATGCTTGTGTCACTCTTGACCTCAGAACAATATGGATAGAATAGACTCTTTTCAAGCGGATATGGGTGGCTCTTAAAAGAGCTTTTGGGTTCGAGATGGAATGCTCCCGTAGCAAAGACAAAGCCTTTACCCGCCGAAGCCGTACAGGGTGCGTCCCTAGCGTTTAATATCGTAAACCACGTCCATGGCAGTCACGGTCTTTCCTCTTGGCATGTAAGAGACTGCTTCGCGGATCACATTCTCCAAAAACACCTTCAGGACACCGCGGGTCTCCTCGTAGATCAAACCAGAGATGAGCTTCACACCCCCGCGGCGAGCCAGGCGACGGATGGCGGGCTTGGTGATTCCCTGGATGTTATCGCGGAGGACTTTGCGATGGCGCTTGGCTCCTCACGTTCCCGAGTCCTTTACCCCATTGGCCTCTTCCTGACATCATGTCGACTAGACTGGATCGATCCTAGTGAAAAAATTACTCCTAGGGGTTGAAATGTGTGTGTGTGGGACAGTCTCTTTGTCTGTTTGTATGCGCGTGTCTATGTTTCTGTCTTTTTGTCTGACTGGGTGTGTGTGTGTGTGTGTGTGTGTGTGAATGGGACTGTCTCTCTCTGTCTGTGTGTGTGCGCGAGTGTCTATGTGTCTGTCTTTTTGTCTGACTGAGTGTGTGTGAGAGAGAGAAAGGGACTGTGTCGCTTTGCTGTGCGTCTCTGGGGCCGGTGCACGTGCGTTCCGGTGGTAGTATGGAGCCTGTGCGTGCCGCCTGCGCCATTCTCCCTATGCAGGTGAGAATGGACAGGCTGGCATACTTCACTGAGCAGGTTTCTCTGGAGGATATCTTATCTCTCCTCTCGGGAGGAGACTCCCTTGGGGTGGATGAGGTTATGGGGATGTGACCGACCCGGTTTTGGCTCCGCCCACTGGTGGAACAACCCTTTCCCATTCGGTTGAGCGGAAGTGGGATGTTTCATCCTCCTCTTCCCCTACCTCTTCGGAGAAGATGGCTCCTCCCAGGAGGGAGGTGGGCATTGACCCCCTGGCGGAGAAAGACAAGTTTTTCACTGTTGTTTCAATTGCGTCCCGGCGTCTTAACATCCCGATTCCGGTGTTTGCGACTGAGACAGGTGTCGACATTTTTGAGGCGGCCTGCTGGTCCCAGCCGCCTCGGCCGGCAGTAAACAAGGCCCCCATGGTACCAGCGCTACGAAAGTACGCTGAAGAGGCTTGGGGTGCGCCGTTTACTGCCAGTGGTCAGGTCAAGACTCACCTGGCCTTCACTGCGGTGGAGGGCAGGTTATAGATCCTGGCTAAGCAAGCGTATTCCCCCGCTGGAAGAGGACCTGGTCGCTTCCCTGGTGCCTAACCTGAGCACGTGGAGCGACAAGCGTCCGGCCCTCCCATCCGTCTCGGACCGGGTCGCTTCCAGTCTAATCAACAAAAATTATGCTTTGTCTGTCCAGTCCCTGGCTGCGTGCAACACTGTGGAACTTCTGGCAGCCTCAGTGGCGTGGCTTACAGAGGGACGCTCCTCGTTGTCCCAGGAGAAAGTGACTAAGGTGGCCCGGGTTTCAGCAGCCATCCTTAAACAGACAGCTGGCAGGGTGATGGCAGCATGGGTGGTCCAGCAGAGGCACCTCTGGCTGTCACTCACCTCTCTGAAGGAGCTGGAGAAAGTGGCCTTCCTCAATGCCCCTTTGCAGGAGGATGCGCTTTTCGTCATGGTAGTGACTGAGGCTCTGGTACGCCAGAAGCTCCGTAGGGAGGAAAGCAGCAGGCTGGGACCGCTGCGGCCTGTCCCTGCTTCCTCTACGGGCCCGTCTGGTCCTTCTGAGGCTCAGGGCTCTCGGAGCACTGGAGATAAGCCTCGTCGGCGCCGCAGGCAGCATCAGACCAAGGTGGTTGGGGCTGCTGAGGACTCAGGTCGTCCGACACAGCGCGACGGGCCGCCCCCTCGCCTCCCGCGACCTCCTCCGCCTCGCCGTCAGCATGAGGGTGGCCGGAAGGCCCCGCCTTTCAAGAAACGTTGCACGTGAATCCTTGTAGGGGAGTGTCCCTTGGACGCTTTGATAACCATGGCACCTCAGCTTCGTGCTCTCCCGCTCTCTCTGTTCTACTAAGAGTGGCGCCAGCTTTGCACACTTCCAGATTGGCTGAACAGGACCCTGAGGAAGGGCTACACACTGCAGTATCACTACTCGCCACCCCCGTTCTCAGGGGTCATGGAGACAGTCATGGCATCTCCTCTGAAGGTCGCTGCCCTGCAGGGGGAGATTGCGGACCTCCTGGAGAAGGAGGCAGTGTCTGTGGTTCCACTGGGTCAAAGGGAACAGGGCCTGTATTCCCCCTATTTCCTTTTGCCCAAAAAGACTGGCTGCGTGAGGCTGATTTTGGATCTGGGTGTATTGAACGCGTGTGTCCAAACGGCCGTTTCGCATGCTCACGACAAAACGTCTCCTGGAGTGTGTCCACCCCAGGGACTTTTTCATCAGCATTGACCTGAAGGATGCGCACTTTCATGTTCCGATCCTGCCACAGGAAATTCCTGCGGTTTGCGTTCCAGGGTCAGGCTTACGAGTACTTGAGGGTGCGTGCTGGCCCTGTGCACTTTCACCAAGTGCGTGGAGGCAGCGTTGGGTCCACTGAGGGGTCAGTGGGTCAGAGTTCTGGCCTACCTGGATGACCTGCTGGTGTTGGCACACTTGGAGGAACAGGCCAGGGTTCACACTTTCCAAATGGTGAGGTACCTCACGAAATTGGGGTTTAAAATGAACTGAAAAAAGAGCGCGCCGCAGCCCAGTCAGCTGGTGTTGTTTTTGGCGCTCCAATTATCCACAGTGGAAATGAGGGTGCGGGTGTCCAAGGCACGGAGGGAGACCAGTCTGCGTGCGTTGGACCATGTCTGGCCGCTGTGGACAGTCTCTGTGTTCTTGGTCATGTCTCTGCTGGGACTGATGTCCTCAGCCCACGCGGTAGTGCCACTGGGACTCTTGCTTATGAGGGGTCTTCAGCGCTGGTTTGCATGGCTTCGGCTGGTTTTGGTCCGGCATCTCCGAAGATTGGTCAAGGTTCCGGCCTCTCTCGAGGCAAACTTGGCATACTGGAGAGACCCACGCACTCTGCGACGTGGCATTCCCATTGGCAGAGTATCGTTACGGGTCCAGGTTTTCGCTCCGTGCACAGGACGAACCACCGTTGGGCGTGGAAGCGCTGGCACATCGGCCGTGGCCGAGGGTCCTGCTATACGCGTCCTGCTATACGCGTTTCCTGCGCGATCGGGGCATTCCCCGTGCTGGGACATCCGTTGTGGGCCTGGCTCCTAAGAGCGCCAGGCTATTGCGACGGGGTCTGACTGAGGCCGTCATGGCAACCGTTCAAGGGTGCAAGGTCGGCTTCTACGTCTGCTAGCTATGCTAGTAGGTGGAGGATCTTTGCATGCTGGTGCGAGGATGCAGGGGTTGACCCCCTGTGTTGCGATGTGGGCTGTGTCCTGTCGTTCCTGCAGGGTCTGTTGGATCAGCAAAGAACTCCCGGCACGCTTAAGGTGTACACATGTGCGATCTCGCCATGCCATGGGGGGTTCGAAGGGGTGTCTGTGTTCAGTCACCCGTTGGTTAAACGGTTTCTGTCTGGATCCCTTCGTCTACAGCCAGTGATCCGGTAGATGTTTATGCAGTGGGATCTGACCGTGGTTCTGGGCGCGTTGTGTGACACAGCTTTCAAACCGATCAAACAGATACATTTAAGGACGTTGTCTCTCAAGATGGCACTGTTATTGGCCTTGACCTCTTCTAAGTGGTTCAGTAACCTTTGTGCGCTGTCAACCCAGCCTGGCTGCCTCACCATAAATGGTGATGGCAGCAGGGCAACATCATCAAGGCATCGTTTCGTTCCATGGAAAGGGTGCTGTGGGCATTTTCTCCTCCCCATGCGGCGAGGTTGCATCGCCTGTGCCTGGTGCTTGCTTTGGCAGAATATGTGCAGCGCGCAGACGCGATGCGGACCAAGCACCAGCTCTTCGTGCGTTATGGTGGCCAAAAGGTGGCACAGCCATTGTCGAAATAGTGTCTCTCTCACTGGTTGTGTGAGGTGATTAGTCTTGCTTACGTATCGTGCGGCAAGCCCGCACCTGAGGGATTTGGGGCACACGGCACGAGTGGCAGTCTTGGTTGCCTTGTTCAAGGGTGTGGGAGTGGAGGACATTTCCGAGGTGGCATCGTGGGTGGACGGCATCGCCATTTGTCCGGTTTTACTGGCGTGATATGGCTGTGGGGACATTATCTCACTCTGTGCTCAGTGCGGCTGAGGCAGGGTAGTGACCACGGGATGCAGACATGGAGGGCGGATAGTGCTCAGGGCTCTGCCCGGAGGCATGGTATGCCTGGCCGGGTTGTCGGCTAGACGCTTGAAGTGTGGCTGCTTTCATTGGGGTGCCGTGCTGAGGGTTTGTACTGTGAAAGGGGTGTTGACACACGGACATATATTACGATTGCTGAGCGGGATGGACGTGGCTCAGGGACACGTGGAGTTCACGCACAAGAGCTGTACTATTGGACACTTGTCTCTGAGTGACGTGGGTGAGGTGGGTGACCCAGCCTTGCCCATAGGGTGTACATCTTGGGCTCGCTCGCTTTGCCCTAAAACAATTGGAGCGAAGCCCCTATGGGCAAGGCTTCACAAATCAGAATGATAGTTACTTTTGTAACTCCAGTTCAATAAGTGGAGCGTCGCCCATAGGGTTTGTGCCCTGGCCGGTCTTCTGTAAACTTTTCTAATTAAGAAAGGTATATTGGGAGACTGAAGTGTGGTATGCAACCTGCTTATAAAGCCGAGTGCGGTGTCCATAGGCAGGTCGCACACAGAGAGCGCGTGGACGTCCAAAAGCATTCGGGTCGGCGAGCGGACTTGTCTTGGTTCCGAATAACGTGTTTCTCTTGGCGTGTTCCGTGTAAGTGATCATGTAGCGGACCACGTTCTCCAAGAACACCTTCAGGACACCGTGGATCAAATTGGAGATGCCCAGGGCGAGTAAAGCGACAGATGGCGGGGTCGGTGATTCCTTAGATGTTATCACAGAGAACTTTGTGATGGCGCTTGCCTCCTCCTTTCCCGAGTCCTTTACCCCCTTTGATTTTTAAGGATACTTTATTACATTTTAGCTACACCAAAAAAATTACAGTATATAAGGTATTTAGTGTCTATGTTGTGCCATATTTACAAAAACATACATCAGATTCCACGTTACGTGTCCAATATATGCCATGGTACAGTTATTTCCTCTATTTGAAAACGTTTTTCCAGCGATAGCAGTCTGATTAAGTCTTAATGACATAGATTTCCCAGTCCATTTTAAAAGTTCTTCTTTTACTTTTTTATCTCAATTTATATTACTACAGTTGGAATTACATATCCACACACCTAATATCTTAACTTCATCCTTTATTTGTACGTTTATTTGAGTTGTTTTCGTTGTTTCCAATCCAGACTCCTTCAGTTTTTGTTTGGTTTCATTTAGCTCTTAAGGCTTCCTCATAATTTGAGGTGGAATTCCAGTCTATTTAGTTCATCTGGATTTTTTTTTAAGACAGACACATCATCCGCATATGCAAGTAGGACTTTAATTTTGTCCAGAGCTAATGCGTATACCTTCAATAATTGGGTCTGTAATTATTCGGAGTAATGGACTAATAGCTAAGACATAAAAAGCTGCGCTAAGAGGGTAACCTTGCTTCACCCCTCTTCCTATTTCAAGGGGGTCCGTAAAGCCATTTACATTAACTTGCACGATTGACACGTTAGCGTATAACAATTTAACCAGCTTAATAATAATACTAGGAATCCGTTAAGCTGCCATAACCTTCCACAGGTATTCACGTGAAATATAATCGAAAGCTTTTTTTTGGTCAAGGCTTAAAAATATGAATTTGATTTGGAATTTACAATGTCTCTTAAGATACAAAGGTTGTCCCACATAAAACGCCCTTTTATTGCACATGTTTGTTCTTTTTCGATTATTTTATCCAGGACATCGTTTAGTCGATTCATTATTACCTTGGTCACTATTTTATCATTCAAATACATTATTCAGATATCGGTAATTAGCTAGGTAACATTCATCTGCCCGTTATGATAAAATGACGGGCAGAGACTGCCTTGTTTCAAAGCAGATGTAAGTAGGTTGGTTACATTACTAGTAAATAGCTTAAATTCAGAGGGGAGACCGTCTGGGCCAGGCGACTTCCCTACACCAAGTTGTTTAATTGCATCTTCGACTTATTTTCTATTTATTCGGCCCAATAATGTATTAAAACAGTGGTTGTCCAAAGCTTTAAATGTTTTAAGGAGTTCAGATATCTTTTTTCAATCAGAATCGATATTTGTGTACATCAGTTTCTTGAACTACTTCCCTTTTCTTTTTTTCCTTGATTATGTCCCCTTCCATCTTCTCTTTTTACCCGAAACCATAGCATTTAAAGTATTAACTATGTTTACTAGATTTAATCCAATTCCTGCTTGTACTCTGATATTAAATAGAGATTCGTCGTTAAATTGTTCGATTTCATTTTTTAATTAATACATTTACTCCTCTTCTAGCAATGTTTTACCTTATGTTTAAACCCAATATTTTTCATTATGGTCATGTACCTTTGGTTTTGTATTATTAATCTTTTTACACTAAAGAATAAGAAATTGTGTTACCCGGGATTTCATGATTTCCCACAATTCTATAACAGATTTGGTTAAAGTAAGATATATCTTCTCAATTTGAAGTTTTAATCGACAATACCTTGATTACTTAGACATTTCACGTTAAGTTTCCAAAGTCCTCTTTTCCCACATTTCCCTACGGCGACAACTGACCTGAGAAGATGATCTGAGAAAGCCACCAGCGAGGTAGAATAATTCATTTGTTTAATATTATCTGAGATTTATATCCTATCTATTCAGTTTTATCTTCCCGTCATATCTCGTGAAATCCGTTGTTGTCGGATACTGGTATATATAGATATCAGAAACATTGGGATTGTCAAGTATTTTTTATAATTATTTCCCTTCATGTGTTATCTTAAAACCAGTCTGACCAAATCGGTTACGTTGTTGCGTGATTGTGTTAAAATCACCACAATGACACAATAACCAAACCAGAAGTTCATGCACATTTATAAAGTTGCACCTTTTTTAGCTTTCGACGGAGCTGTATATACATTTATAATTCTTATTTTCATTCCTCGATAGAAACAATCAACCATCAATAATCTAACAGGAATGACATCTCTTCTCTTTTGGATGGTTACATTGTTCGTGTTAAAACCCATTGCAATTCCATCTGCGCGGTCTTCTCCTATTGAGATGACAGCTGCCCCTTTATGCCACCTATTGATAACATCTTCAGCGTCTTTTCACACTTCGGTCTAAGCTCTTGAAGGCATAAAATGTCAGAATGAGTTTTTAGTAAGTAACCTATTTTCGTACATCTATTTAAAGCTGATTGCATCCCTCTTGTATTAAGAGTGGCTACTTGTAAGGCACTCATAAGGGTTACATTGAAAAACACAAAACAGGGTACGTAAATGCATTTAGGGCTTTAGGTGAGATTACCTTTTATTTCATTGTCTCGTCTTCATTTGGGGAGATAACAAGACCTCGTTTCCCTTTCTCTTCTATTTTAGAAAGCTGTCTAGGGAAGGGGACGAATAAGTTAGTAGCGGTGGATAGTCATGAAGATTTGCTTTCGCCGGTAAGGAAGGATAGCCTTATTTTCCACCTTCAGACAGCATAGATACGCAATTGAATTCTTGTTCGCTACTTAAGAATACTTCGTTTTCATAGTGCTTGACCAAGTGTAGGTGATCCCATCGTTATTTCGATTTGTCTCATCAGGCATGATACTTCACCTTTGTAGATACACTCTTCAGCTTTTCTGGGGGTGGAGCGGGGTGGAGACACGTTTGATCGATGCGGTCATACCAGGTTTAATTAACTCTATCTTCCTCGAACTTTCCTTCTGGGTTGGATCGCGACTCTACGACATCCTGTGTTTCTTCTTCTCCCGCTGGGCAAGCAGTCTTTGGTTTCTCTAGGTCTCCAACATCGTCCTCGGGTTCTTCTTCCCTATCTTGGTAATGATCTTTACCGTCTTCATCAGGTGCACAATAACCCGCCCTTGCTCTATTCGCGTAAGATTTTGGACAGTTAAAAAAATGTCATTCCTGAGCAGAGTGCACACACTTAATGAAATATCTTATTTTGATATGGCCAATGTCCCCACATCTCCAGCACTTAACGTCCGGGCAATCCTTTACCTGGTGGTCGACACTCTGGCAGATGTAACACCACGGAACCTGCCCAGGATACTAGATATTCCCTTTATATGGTCCCAAATACTTTGAAATCGGGATTTGTAATTGTTGGCCATTGGTGTTTCTTTTAATCCTTACTTTATACTTTCGCACGCTATACCATATCCCAATTGTATCGGTTGGCTTGATTACTGGTTGCAGAATAGTACAGAAACGTTTAAAAACTTCACGTCATAGTTGGTGACTACACGTCCAAATCCTTAGAAAAATCATTTTCGCCTCCAATTCCATCGAGCATTTAATAATCCAGTCTCTCCATGTCTCAGTTTTACTCTGAGCGTATTGGACATCAAATGTACAAAGGGAAAATAATTCTTTAGCAAAAAAGCAAGTTTATATATACAGTATAGCACAATTTATATATAGAAGCAATTCAATGTGCTTTACAGTGAATATAGAAATAATGCAATAGAATCAAGACAGTTTACACTGGTTATTCCTCTGATAGCCCCAGACCTTGCATTACAATTGGTAAAATATAGCAGGATATACATTTAATAACAATACATTTAGAAGAAATATAAAATGCAGCATAATTATAAAACATAGAATAATAAAATAAAAATAGAATATAAAACATTGTAAGCTAGAAAAACTTTGACTTAATAGTGCTGTAATAAAAACAGGCTCACAGTGGGCTTAAGTTTAAGAGTTCAATCAAGTGAAAATAAGTGTTGTTAGCCTGGATTAAAAAATAGACACGTTTCGTGAACATCTAAGATCTTCTGGAAGTTTATTCCATTTGTGTACAGCATAACTGCTAAACGCAGCTTCTCCATGTTTAGTTTGGACTCAGGGCTCTACTAGCTGACCTGAGTTCATGGACTTAAGAGCCCTGCTCGGTTTATATTCTTCAAATATATCAGAAATGTATTTGGGTCTCCAGCTCTTTACTAATCCAGCTCTTACTAATACTTGTTCTTTTTTTGTTGCCAAACACAATCTTTAATTGTAGACAATTTTCATGATTACCAATGGTGATCGGCGGTGTGTGGTAGAGGGGGGGGGATTCAAAGCATTGGTTGATTTTAGTTAGATGGTCAGGAGAGCGGGCGGTGGATACTTTGTCTATGAGTTCTTTCCTTCATGCTTATGTTTGGACAGGGCATTGCAAGAGCGTGATGTATGTTGGCACCAAGCACCCGGCATCCCATGATGTTTGGATGAACCCCATCAGGTCTAAAATGGTCTTTACTGTTCCAAAAAATATTTAAATTGTCAATAAACTTTATCCCGTGGTTGAGGAATGCTGATGTCAGCCACGTATTCAGCCCACGGAGTCATCTAAAAGATTAAATTCATTTCCCAAATGTTGGAATGGGGCCTGTGATTAAAACATGTCGTGGAAAGTTGTTTATTTTGTCAAGTAGTGTAGAAAAATCCCTTTTCAGGTTCTCAGAGCCTGTTTTCCTTTGTAGAATGTCGAAGACCCAGTGTGGATAACACTCTGCATGTTGCTTGGATGTGTAGAGAGAGTAACAGGCAACATTTCCTTTAGCTATTTGACTGATGTCAGCCATGGTTAGGATTTCAGTCTTTGCCAATCTGATATGCTTGGTAATGTCATCCCCTGTCAAGGTAGTATCAGGTTTATAGTTTGCAACGTTCCATCCTTCTCTCGTCCTATCAGTGTTTTTAGGGCTATTTTGGTTAGCCCTAATGCTAGTGTTGTGGTTTGCTTCCCTGGGTTCATTTATACAATTTCCTTCTGAGTCAGTGGATCGTACCTGTTTTGCAGTGAGAGTTCAGGTGGAGGATTGATGGTTGGTGCTCTCATATTTGATTTCTTCCTGGATTTGCCTCTGTGGCGCATTACGTCGGATCAAGTCCCTTCTGGAGTTGATGAATTTGGTCTAGTCCCGGTGCTGTGCCGGTAAGATGTCATTGGGGAAGATTGGTTTGAAAGCCTCTGGTTAATCCAGTGGCGTTAGCACATGTGCAAGAGACGGTGTCAGCCAGGTCCGTGTCAGAGTGGTCTAGATTTGAAGTAATCTCATGTATACCACTCTATCTGTCCGTTAGCATTTTGTAGCTCGACCCCTAGAGTTGCTGCTACAGAGTCAATTAATTGTTCACTCATGTATTTCAAGCTGTTATATCGTCTCATTCAGTCGCTCCATCTGAAATTGCTTTGATCTATTCACCAGTTTTGACTGCGTTCTGTCAAGTATAGGGAAGTCTTTAGAGCTCTCAAGCATTGAGTTAGATGTGCTATGTTAGCATTAGCATTTGTTGATTCACCTACGGGAGAAGACCCACAGTCCATCCGCAGAAGCGCTCGTGTGATTAAATCTTCTAATTGATCGATCAGTTCCTCCAACAGCTGTCTTAGCTCCTCCATTGGAAAATGAACTAAAAAATGCAAAAGAACTATGCTGAGGTCCTCATTTAAACACTTAAAGTTGTAAAAATATGAATATAACAAATACAGAACAAAAAAGAAACAAAGGTAAAAGATTTTAAGAAGAGTTTAAGAAAATTAAAAAGTAGGAAAAGAGACAGACAAGAGGCAAGAATCAGGAGAGTCGGGTTATGCGACTAACGGGCATGAAAACAGGAAGCAGAAAAATGATAAGGTCGTATCTATGTTAAGGTTGTAGCCAGCAATCTTGAAACAGCTGTACAATGAGTCCAGTGGTGCTAAATCAAAATAAGTGTTAAACCTTTCCTTTGAAATACAAAAATGCACATAGTGCCTCAAACACTATTTATGTGAATCCCTATTTTCTATGACTTGGTATTTCCTCCATGCTCTTGAGACTGTACTGGGAGACACAGCACACCTTGCGATGGCATGTGTGGATGTGCCATCCTGGAAGAGCTGCAGGTACCTGTGAGAACGCATGTCTGTTTCTGATAATATAGGTGCATTTTATTTCTAAAGGACACAATACAGAGAAACATTGCTTTGCAAATATATGCAACTTTCTTTTCGTTCTTGGAAACTGCACAAAGGATAATAGTTGGACATGTGATTCTCATTACCCCATACATCCCCCATACATCCTGTCCAAACATTCAATGTGTGGAACCAAGAATGTAGGGAGGTTGGTACATACATTGCGCTTATATGATTGGATAACAGCCAAAAAGTGGAGGGGATGTGTTATAAATTTGTCTAGTATAATTGTGCTGTTAAAGACAAAGACATTTGGAGAAGCACAGAGACATCTGGGAAGACCACAAGAGAGATGGAAAGAAGGCTGAACTTCTAAGACAGACATGTACTATATTTTGTGAATAAACAACAAGGAACACTTCTCCTCCTGACTTGGGTCCTTTATAATTCTGCAAAAGAGCCAGAACCCAGCAACCTACGTATGCTACCAGTAGTGACAAGGACACTAACAAAAGGCAAAACAAGAGACGAATCAGTCAGGAAGGATAAGGAAAGAGCAATTGTCTGTGACCACCACCTACAAAACCATTTCAACAGGTGACATTGATTCACAATGGCTTATGCTTCCCAAATGGACAGATTGATATCCCTAAGTTTAAATGACTTGGTGTGATACTGTGATGATTGTCCTTAATTTTATTGAGCAGTGTGTATGTAGTATGAAATACGATATCTCATGTATGTTATCGTCATCTCTTTAAAGTACATTGTGCACATTTCTCCCACTGGCATTAGAAAAACAGAGTACATTTTGGTAAGATTTTTGAGTACCTGTTGTCAATCTTTTTTTAGCTACAACTATATTTACCTTGTAATTTAACAACTGTGGTAATTGTTCATTGTTGTGAATTCATGCCTTCCTTTTGGTGATTCACATATTTATGACGGGAGTGCTGACGTGTTTAGGTGTGTTTTTAAACTGCTAAGCATTTAATAACTATCACACGCAAAGCTGGGTTGACTTGCTCGGGGAAGGAGTAATCTTCATCCCCATCTCCATTTGTGGAAAGGCACCTTTCAATAGTCTTTATCGCTAGCTTCTTCGTTTCCAAAGTTGTTGAACCAGGGATCTTCATAGACATTTTCTGTTTCTTCCAAAATAATCTGCTAAATTGTAGCGTAGCCTATTTATTTTCTCGATTCTTGGTCCAGTTGGTGTCATTATTCTTTCTTCTTGAGTCTTATTCTGCAGATCCTTTACATAAAGCTTAGTATTCAAGCATTCTGAGAGTACTGTTTCTGGCACATGTCTGTATGGATGGTCTTGTTCTATATTTGTTTCTTCTCTGTTTTCTTCACTATGGAATTGAGATCCAGCTCTTGCGCGGTTGGCATACGACTGAGGGCATGTAAAGGAATTTTGGACTTTTCCTGCGCATAGGCTGGACACACTTGCAGAGTGGCAATCTTTGGCTCCAGCACAATCTATGGAGAGTCCTTAACAAAGTCAAAACTTTGGAATACATAACATAACCTGACCAGGCTATGCTATTTTCTAAAAACAATGTATTTGGAATCTGAATAGTCTCTCTACTGTTTTTCTTTTCTCCTATTCCGTATTTTCGAACACCATACCAAATCTTGAATAGCCCGGGATCACAAATTAATTCTATATATTTTTATCCCAAAATAGAATAATAGCTACAGAACTCTCTTTCTGTAATTCCGATCATGCACTAAAGCCATCAAACAATATTGTATCATTGATTAACAAAAGCAAATGTTTCGGGTCCTCTGTGCGTCATTCAAGCAGCAGGTCAATTTAGTACTGTTGGGAACTTGCGCATTGTGTGAGCCCGCGGAGAGAGAGTGGGTGCATCGGTTTTAGGTCTTGTTATTGTTGGCATCTGGTTCTGGTTTTTGTGTGGATCTGGTGGATTTTATAAAGAAATTAACTTGGTAAAAGTGTACAATTTCAGAGGAACGTGTACTTTACTCTTACTCAATAAGTTCTTTTTAAACCGTTTGATTTCACTTACTCTTCAGTTGTTTGTCAAAACATATTTAGTTTTTTCGTTTCGTGATTTGATTTGAGGTTGGGATGTTTACACGCGCTCCTTTAAATCTGCATCGGAGTGTAAGCAGTTAATTAAATGACAGACACCGCCACCGACATGGATGGTGGTCAATCTGAGGACGTTGACGAGGGAAATTCCAATCCCTGGCAGCAGTTGCACGACATGTTCCGAAAACACATAGAGGTAAGGTTAGCGAACCAGCTCGCGCTACTTAGCCAGCTAAATCCTATTCTTATAACCATCTTCTTCTTTTATATTAAACTTTTTTGTTATTGAACAAGTACAAGTACAGTACAACGAAATGCATTATATCCTAATAACAATGCAATATTCTAGCTAACTTATAACATATACACTACAGATTGTTAGCGTATTTGTATTAGTGGTTCATTGGGCTTGACTTTAACTTTTTTATTTAGTAATGCACTTTAGTTAGCAACAACATACTCAGTCTAGTTAGCCAGATTTGAGTTAACATTGCAGCCAGTCATTCCACCCAAGACCTGACATTTTTTATTGCCATGAGCATTAAGATAAATATTATTTTGTACTTTTTTTAATTGGCAAGAATCTTATTTGCAACACAGATTAATAATAGAATACAGTATTATTCATTTTTTACAATTTATTTTGTTTTCTATTCTGCATTACTGTAGGCGAGGGGTGTCCAAACCATTCCACAGAGGGCCGTGTGTTTGCAGGTTTTTGGTTTTTCATATGAATTGGTTCCCAGTTCACACCTAAACAACTAAGTGAAGGCAGAAACTAACCAATTAGTAACCTAATTATTCAGTCAAGCAAAAGGAGGAAGCAAAAACCTGCAGACACACGGCCCCCCCGTGGAATAGTTTGGACACCCCTGCTGTAGGGTGACTCTGGAAAACAAATGCTTACTCAAACATTAAAAATGAGGTTTGCGCTTTCGTTTGGTTATCGGCGCAATCCATATGCAATATGGGGGTGGGACTTTCAGTTAGACTGAGGTCTTCCCATTCAATTACATTGGTGCAAACTAAGACCAATGTTACTGGACATGTGTCACTATGCAGTACACTAGCTGAACAACCTGTATAAACCCAGAGGAATATCTGTCTTGTACTGGCAAGATTGCCAGGATAACGGATACAGATCTTTATGATCTTTAATTTGCAGAGACTACACACTTGGATGACGAGATACAAAATACTGGTCAATTACATCCTAGTTGATATTATGCCATGATGAATTTGATTGATATTAAATGCTCCATAAAATATGTAAGGCTGTTTTCCAAAATCGTATTTTTCCGAAACAAATTAGCATTATATAGTTGAAAGAAAATGTTTCAGTTTTAAGCCCATTCAAATAGGACACAATTAGAGAAGGGGTGCATATGAACCTAACACGGTAGGCTTAAGAATGTCTGTTGCTTATCTATTAGGCAGCTTGTTTTGTTCATCCTCAACAATACATCTGTAATGTAAGATGCTTGTATGGACAATTACACAAGCATCACACTCATATTTTTACGGCAACAAAGTATTACATTAACCATGCTCAACAAGGTTGGTGATATTACATTATTGCCTAAATGTAGGGTAATAGTGTTAAATTAACATACAATAATACCCTAAATGTAGGATAATTTATTTTGGAGATTGGGTGATTCATTTTCAGATACTATGATACACCTGCATCTCCATTTTGAGTGTTATTATACAGAAAAGAGTTGATTGAAACATTAGAATCCCATTGTCTGTATTTGTTAACTCCCTTGGTAAAGTCCATCTGTAATAAGGCAATGTGTTATGTCATGTAAGCATTGTATGACATATACTAAAATGTTTTTACGACCCTTCAGAATCTGACTCTGTGGTGCTCACCCTTACCCCTGTGGATGGGACCCAAATTGTGGCAAAGGATTCTGTTATGCATGATACATCTGTGGAAGAAACCACTACAGGTTTTGCCAAGACTTCTGTTGGTGAAGATGCAGTAGTTGCAGAGTCCACCACTGATTTTGCAAAAACTTTGTTGGAGAAGACACAGCAGTGGCAGAATCCACTACAGTATTTGATGAGACCTAAGAAGACGTGGCACAAAACATGATTCTATGCTGATGTTCCCAAAACTGCAGAGTATGTTTGGTGTCAATCACATTAAGTTCAGGCCTAGTATTAGAACTGTATATTTTTTTTCTAAATGTCAGACAATAACAAATGATTAATGTTCTCCATAACAATTGTGTTGCGGATAATTACACTAAAAAGCTAGAAGTTGACCCACAAAAGAAAGCCAGGATAAGGTGTAACAAGACACATACATTTTTGGAGCATGTCTTCTCTTTACTGAGGTAAAAAGATCAGGGTGGTTTACTGGTATTTAGTTGTTATCTGTAAAAGTCACATACGTTGGTATAATCCTTGTCTTTTCCCTGT
Source organism: Esox niger (assembly GCA_016801105.1). Taxonomy (NCBI): domain Eukaryota; kingdom Metazoa; phylum Chordata; class Actinopteri; order Esociformes; family Esocidae; genus Esox; species Esox niger. The sequence continues at coordinate 11,181 of JACXGJ010006620.1, read as the reverse complement.
CCGTATCCTATTTCCATGTCACATTTTGAAGTATTAGTAAAATGAAGATTACAAATTACTCCAGCAATGCTTTTATAAATTGTGATCAAACAGGGCAGGCATGTGGAGAATGTACAGTATCTATCGTTAGGGGACCTTTAACCAGGTGTCAAACTGAAAGCTACAGATGACTGAGTGAGTAGTCTTGTGGTCTGAATGCAGAAAATGTCAAAGACAGGGATTTTAAAACTTCTTGCTCTTCTGCATCAAAATAGTGGAGTTTGGAGTTAAGGCCTTGCTACAGACTTCTGTCCCACTGAAGCTGCAACATGCTACACAAATTGCACATTGGCTCCTACAGCTTACTATACTCCATTGTTGGCATACCAGTACATTATCAGAACACAGACTAAATGTTGTGTCTGTGTAGGGGACACTGGAGTCATAATGATCAGACATGCCTTCTCATTTTCCAACATGTGTCCATGTTGCTGGTATTAATAGATTTGACTGATCCAATGGATGGTATGGTACAACAAGAACACAAATAGATCATGGCAAGAACCTGCCATATGGAGAATTGTAGGTGTCCTGTTTCAGCTCATTGCATCTTGTTAGTGATGCTATTTCTTGTTTTGACTAATATCACGTCTAAGCTAATGTGATAATATGGGTTGCTCAACAAGGTTGGTGACATTCCAGTATTCAGTCATGCTACTTAAACTATAGATACAGTGGGGAGAACAAGTATTTGATACACTGCTGATTTTGCAGGTTTTCTTACTTAGAAAGCATGTAGAGGACAGTCATTTTTACCATAGGTACATTTCAACTGTGAGAGACGGAATCTAAAAGAAATCCAGAAAATCACATTGTACGATTTTTAAATAATTAATTAGCATTTTATTGCATGACCTAAGTATTTGATCACCTACCAACCAGGAAAAATTCCGTCTCTCACAAACCTGGTAGTTTTTCTTTAAGAACCCGCCTGTACTCCACTCATTACCTGTATTAAATGCAATTTTTTGAACTTGTTACCTGTATAAAAGACACCTGTCCACACACTCAATCAAACAGACTCCAACCTCTCAACAATGGCCAGGACCAGAAAGCTGTGTAAGGACATCAGGGATGATATTGTAGACTTGCACAAGGCTGGGATGGGCTACACGACAATAGGCAGGCAGCTTGGTGAGAAGGCAACAACTGTTGGCGCAATTATTAGAAAATGGAAGAAGTTCAAGATGACGGTCAATCTCCCTCGGTCTGGGGCTCCATTCAAGATGCCTCACCTGGTGGGGCATCACTGATCATGAGGAAGGTGAGGGATCAGCCCAGAACTTCATGGCAGGACCTGGCCAATGACATGAAGAGAGCTGGGACCACAGTCTCAAAGAAAACCATTAGTAACACACTATGCCATCATGGATTAAAGTCCTGCAGCGCACGCAAGGTCCCGCTGCTCAAGCCAGCGCATGTCCAGGTCCCTCTGAACTTTGCCAATGACCATCGGGATAATCCAGAGGAGGAATGGGAGAAGATCATGAGGTCTGATGAGACAAAAATTGTGCAGATTAATTATAAAAAAATCATATAATGTAATTTTCTGGATTTTGGTTTTAGATTCCATTAGCAAGATATACATTTAAAGACAAAATAAATCAAGAAGAGAAATAAATATAGGCAACGATCTACACCTGCCTCCAATTGTGGAGAACTTAATTAAATAGAGGTGTCTAGAGCTACCTTCTTTGGTCCTGTCCTGACTATGGCCCCAGCCCAGTGCAGAGATGGCTAGGGGCATAGCCAGGACATGACAGGCATATTGTAACATTGGCGCTTTGAGGCTTCTTTCTGGCAACTTAACCATGCAGCTAATTTTTGTTCAAGTGTCGTCATATTGTGCTCCTTGAAACAACCACACAGTCTCATTCCAGAGCTGCCTGTATTTCTCCCGAGGTTACCTTTGGGCTTTTCTTTTTATCCCGAACAATTCTTCTGACAGTTTTGGCTAAAATCTTTGTCGGTCTACCTGACTTTGGCTTGGTATCAAGAGATCCTTGAATTTTCCACTTAATAAATTATTGAACAGTACTGACTGGCATTTGCAAGGCTTTTTTATATCCATTTCCATCTTTATAAAGTTCCATTACCTTGTTACACAGGTCTTTTGACAGTTTTTTTTCTGCTCCCGATGACCCAGTATCTTCCCTCCACAGTGCATCACCGTGAGAGCTAACAAACTCACTGACTATTTATACAGACACTAATAGCAATTTAAAAAGTTGCAATTTAAAAAGCCAACACAACTGTGTGATAATAAATGGCTTTGTATGATCACTGTCTTTAAAATACTTTTTATTTGCATGATCAGTAATATTTTCAACATCAATCCCAATTGTTTACAAATTCTGCCAGGGTATATCAAACTTATGAGCACAACTGTATTTATATAAATCAACCTATACGCCAAAGGATAGTTCTGTCTGCTAAACATGTACAATTTCCAGTGGCTTTATGGTGTTATGTTTAGGGTGAGCAAGAAACATGAATACAGCTTTTCTGATTTTATTACAAAAAGGTAGAGACTGAACACAACAGATTGAAACAATTGCTGTATTCACTCACTTCTTTTTTTACAGTTTTTTTTAAAACACTGAGACCAAATGGAAGGACTTTTGGAAGGACTTTTGGGAGCCTTTGTCCTTGCTTTCATGTCCCGGCTCCAGCAGTTAGATGATTTTGTAAAAATGTTTTATCTATGTTTATCTCCTCTCTGAATTTGCCATATCCAACTCCCTCTTGACCTTTTCTCATCAGCAACCCCTGAGCAGGCACAGTATGGTTGAAGATCACAAGCCACAGTACCTTGTGTATGTTGGCAAATGTTGAATTCAGTCATGGCTGTGTTGTTGATGAATGTGTAGCTTCCTATGCGTATATCAACCAACAGCTTCCGTGGTGAAGGAGCACTGTCATAAGAATCATAAAGTCAGCGATGCATACTTGGAGGAAGCATGTGATCAGTCTTCAACCATGACACACTTGCTGTGGAGTTGCCTAAAAGGTCTAATTGGAATGAAGAAAGAAAACTTTCACATTGAAATATATTTTCAATAAATAACATATTCCATGAATGTGTTGTTCATTTTCAGTTTATTCACATGCGCACGCATCCAATTAGTTTGTTATAATTATTTAATGCTGAAATTCTATCATAACAATATGCTTACTTTGTACAGAAAATGCGAAATATTCTCTTGAGTAACTTGCAGATTTGAAAACAACACTTAAATCGAGTAGGAGAATGGATAAGAAAGTTACGTTTTGAATTACCTGCCACAATTTCTATAAATACTAGGTGCTAGAACAAATGCGACTGGTTGTAGACAGCAGGGGACGCTGTTCTCTGGGGGGGGGGGGGTGCTGTCTGGACGAGTGTGATGGAGGAGCGGAGTAGAACAGGTCGCCTAACGTGGAAACTTGCGCAATCACGTTTTATTTAGTATTTATGCTACCGTTATTTTACCAGGCAAATTGAATGTTAAACTAGTGTCTTTAGCAGCAGTGGCTAACGGGGAGAAGGGATTAATTGAGCCAATTTAAAACGTTAGATGAATCGACCTATTACGGAGCGGAGCTCGAATACAGAGATATCAGTAGTAAATAAGCTGATAAAATCATAAAATCCCAAATGTTAATAAAAGTGTGGAATGTTGATAAAAATTGGAACGCAATAGTTCAGAAGGCCTGACCGAATCTAAATCTATCATTGTGGCACAGTCAGATTACAGAATTACGACGAAATACTCTAAACATTTCTTAATAAAATCCACAAGATAAGATCCACACAAATAAACATACCTTGTTTTGATAAATAGTTGATTGCGCTGTATTTGTTGTTTTGAAAAAGAAATCGGTGGGTATGTCTGAGAACCTTAAATCAAGTTTTTTGGGGGATTTCACATATTCAAAAATAACCAACTATGTAGACCTGAACAGCCCCACTAGGGCCAAATCAGTTGTGGTTAAAATAATAATACGGTACGAAAATCCATATATACAGCGCGGCGTGTTGCCATTCAAAATGTGCAGTGATAAATAACGTCCAAGACAAACTTAAAAGATAAATAAATGTATGGCAACAATCCAATATTTTTGTCGGATTTCACCTATCCAAAAAAGTAATTTATGTAGATCTTCTGAACATCCCAACTCAAGCCAAATCAGTTGTGTTTAAAATAATAATACAATACGAAAATCTGTACAGAGAGCGTGGCGTGTGGCCATTCAAAGTGTGGAATGATATAAAACGTTATTGACCGATGTCATGGTACTGTAGATGTGGAGGTTTTTAAAATAGTTCCCAGGGAACGTAATTTATGATATGCGGTCAACCCAAAACACAGACCATTATCACGTGACACGGTTAACACATTACTATTCTAACTGTGGGACAAGCCACATGATTAACTTGGCTTTTCAGCTTTGCTTATCCATTAATTGTAGACGGATGGAGAACAATCAGAAAATGGCAGGAATAGAGTCTGTACACGGAGACAGCGATGCGAGATATAGGCCTGCACACATTATATATACACTTCTAGATACAGGCTTACATAGCAAATTATTAGGAGAATGAATGGGACTACACACAAAAAAGTAGTGGGTATTAAATCAAAATGAGCGTCGTTATATGCAGTCCACTGCATGGGGTGCCTAAACTGAGACGCATTGTGAATATGTACTATTTGGGATGCATGTATTGTATGTAAACAACAATGCGCATAACCTCCACTTAATGTTATCGGTAAGTAAAACGCTCACCACCCAGACGAACATGCTGATTCTGCAAACGTCCCAGTCGGTAATTTGTACCAAGGACAGGTTTTAATAGCGATGCTGGTAAAAAAAACGGTGCACACTGCACAAAATACAACTTCGACGTCACTCAGTGACTAGCAGGAGAGAAGTTGAGGGACAGGCCTTAGTTTTACTACTCTCTCGAAAAACAGGACATGCTCAGCCAGACCCGTTCCTCACTCCCGAGGATTTGCCCTGACAACAAGACCGCGCTAACCCGCGGGAGAGCAGAGCTAGCTATGACTCGGAAAACTCGGGTCTCCCAACCAAGTCAGAGCTAGAACAGGTGTTCCAGTCTGAGAACGAAGCAACAGCACGAACAATAGAAAAACGCCAGTTTTTAAACATCAGGGGTCGTGGCGCATTTAGTTGTCTCAGCATGAACTTTATTAAAACAACATTAAACACGATTAATATAAGAAATCCCGACGATATCCTCGGCCAGTCACAGTATGCGCCATATGCCTGGCTCTCTTAATCGAGCAGGCGGGATCGCTGTTGCAGCCGTCTTAACCCTAGGAGTTGGAATAAGGTGTGCTGCGGTAGTAACTGCCGTCTGTGGTATTTTCCGCATGGCATCTGGCACGGCGTCTGGCACGGCGTCTGGCACGGCATCTAACAGACGACTCTGGCCTTTGCGCTGTCCTGGGAGATGGGGATGCCAGTTGGGCTGCTGATTTCGCCAGAGGCAGGTATCTGGAAAACTCCTGCTGAAGGAGCGCCTCTGTAGCCGCATCTCAGAATAGGCCTGTGGAGACCAGGAAATGGTGTTGGTCAGACTTCCTGATCGATGAAAGGGAGAGCCATAAGTGTCGCTGGGCGACGATCGAGGTCGCCATCACCCGGCCTCCACAGACAGCATGGACCTTGTTGACGTGCAAAATAGCTCCAGCCATGCGAGAGATCTCCTCAATCTCAGGACCTGAGAGCATCGATACTCCAATGGTGAGCTTTGATATGGCTGCAGCCAATAGAGCTACGTTGTTGGAGGCCGCCACTGACTGCGCTCCCAACACATAACTCTTATCTAGCAACTGTGCTGTAAAACGATCTTTAACTGTGGGTAGGGCAGGATTTGTAGCCTGCCAAAAACTCACCGAAGGGAGGAAGTGAGCCACCAGCGACAGCTCAAGCCGAGGAGAACCTTGAACGATCGCTTCCATCCTCCCTACTACCTTCGTGAAAGGGAGGTAAGACCTCGCAGGGGCCATCGCAACCAGGGGTCTCTGCCATGAATCCTCGGCGTACTTCGGTAGGCCAGGCAGGGACGGGGCCTCCCGGTCCTCCTCCTTGGTTGTCTGAGCCCAAGCTCCAGAGACCATTAAATCCCAGGGCTTAGGCGTGCAAGCGGGAAGCGAAATTTCCAAACTCACCGCCGCTTTCTCAATAAGGACGGAAAACTCGGTCCTGGGAGACGGCGGAGGCAGAAGGGTGTGTGAGTAAGGATCTGCATATCCAGCCAGGGGAGAGGGTAGTGGGTGGCAGGTCGAGCACTCTCGGGGGTCCAAACTCCTGTCCTTGCGTTGTGGGACAACCAACTTGCTCATCTTGAGTTGACACCATGATAGCAGAATCTCCGACAACAGGAATGTCTACAGCAGAACAGTTAGCGAGTAGCTGGGGGAAAAAAACAAAGTGTTTAGAATCGTGTGGTGCACAGTTATATAGTGGCATGAGTGTCCTGATTGGATGATCACGTGCATGAAAAAGTTCAGCGTTGGCTGCTATTGGCAGAATTGTCAAGCAGTAAGGATGGAGCTCCACGAATTATAGCTGTGCGGAGGGAGATAAGTTTACTCCCTGGTTCCAAAGAGGACAGTTCTATTTCGTGAAGCTTTGCCCATAGGGGCTTCGCTCCTATTGGTTTATCCCTCTGCCGTAAGGCAGCCACTGAACATTAAAATATGCAAATTGACCTGCCCGTGGACACCGTCCTCGGCTATATAAGCAGGTCGTATACCCCGCTTCAGCCTCCCTTTTTTCTTCATTGAAAAAGTTTAATTGATGCAAAGATGACATCTATACAGCCGAGGACGGCTTCATCACCTGCTATCGGCACGGCACTGCCCCTCCCAGCGCCGTCTTTACTGACATGCCGGTGTGCCGAGCTAGACTCGGCTGTGGACACACACACACTTTGTTGTGCGTGTCTGCGGCCAGTGCATGCACGTGCTGGTGCTAGTTTGGAGCCCATATGCACCGCCTGCGCCATTCTCCCTATGCAGGTGAGAATGGAGAGGCTGGCATATTTTACTGAGGAGGTTCCTCTGGAGGATGCCTTATCTCTCCTCTCAGGAGGAGACTCCCTTGGGGAGGATGAGGCTGACAGGGATGTGACTGACCCGGTAGTGGCTCCGCCCACTGGAGGAATTTCCCTTCCCCGTTCTGGTGAGCGGAAGTGGGACGTTTCACTCTCCTCTTCCTCCTCTTCTGAGGAGGAGGGGGATGCTCCCAGGAGGGAGGTGGGCGTCGACCCCGTGGCAGTGAAGGACCAGTTTTTCACTGCCGTTTCGGTTGCGGCCCGGCGTGTTAACATCCCTATGCCCGTGCCCACGACTGAAACAGGGGTTGACATCTTCGAGGCGGCCTGCTGGTCTTGGCCACCTCGACCTGCAGTACACAAAGCCCCCGAGGTGCCAGCGCTACGTAAGTACGCTGAGGAGGCTTGGGGCGCTCCGTTTACTGCGCGTGTTCAGGTCAAGTCTCACCTGGCCTTCACTGCTGTGGAGGGCAAGTTGGAGACCCTGGCTAAGGGTGTCCCTCCATTGGAGGAAGCTCTGGTCGCTTCTCTGGTACCAAATTTGAGTACCTGGAGTGACAAACGCCCGGCCCTTCCGTCCGTCTCGGACCGGGTCATGGCCAGCCTGGCTGACAAGTCTTAGGCCTTGTCGGTCCAGTCCCTGGCAGCGTGCAACACGGTGGGCCTCCTGGCAGCCTCTCTAACGCGGCTCACTGAGAACCGTGCCCCGTTGTCTCGGGAAGAGGGGGATGAGGTGCACTGTGCAGCGGCAGCCATCCTGAAATTGACTCAGGCCAATTCCCTGACAGCTGGCAGGGTAATGGCTAATTCGGTGGTCCAACATCGACACCTGTGGCTGTCTCTCACTTCGCTGAAGGAGCCGGAGAAGGTGCCCTTCCTCAATGCGCCTTTGCAAGAGGATGCGCTCTTCGGCACAGTGGTGACAGAGGCTCTGGCACGCCAAAAGCTGCGGAAGGAGAGCAGCGGTCTGGGAGGCCTGCTGCCCGTCCCGCTTGCTAACACTGGCCCACGGGGTCGGTCCGAGGTCCAGGGGTCTCGGCAGCGTAAGGAGAGGCCTGGTCGTCGCCAGAATCGACGCCGGGCCAGAGGGGTTGATGTTGCTGAGGCCTCAGCTCAACCACCCCAGCACGAGGGGTCGGCTCCTCGTCCCCAACGGCCTGCTCCTTTGCCCACCCACCAACAGGAGGGTGGCCGGAGGGCCCCGCCCTTCAAGAAGGGTCGCACCTGACTCCTTGGGGAGGAGTGTCCTTCGGGTGCTTCTCCACCCTGTTTGCGTTTGGTGGAGAGCTCCTCAGCTACTGTAAATAAAGCGTTTGGTGAACCTCATTTATCAATGAGTGAGCCTTTACTACAGACGCCAGTGGCGAGTACGGCTGTGTTTAGCGAGCGGTCTCCTCGCCCTCGGTCTCTGACTGAGGGTGTTGGTCCCCGACTCCATGAGCCTGTGGCTTCCTCTCCTTCCGCTACGGTGGTAGCTGGGGGGCACGGGGGCCCGGGCAGGTATGAGTGGGGCAAGGTGGCACGTCCTGCGCGGCCTGCCACATTGCCTGACGACGTATTGGTCACTGCACCGCCGGCTGGGACCTCTATCCCCTTGGTTACAGATGTAACCGGGATGTCTTCTCCTCCCTTTCGGGGAGGCCCCGCCATTGGCGGGATGGCTGTTCGCGGACGGCCCTCCCGCGGTGGTCGGGCGGAGACCACGTACGATCAGTGGTTAGCCACAGCACCTCAATTTCGTGCCCGACCGATCTCTCTATTTCACTCAGAGTGGCGTCGGCTTTGCACGCTTCCAGATTGGCTGGACAGGACCCTGAGGAAGGGTTATGCCCTGCATTTCCACTGCACGCCGCCCCCGTTCTCGGGGCTTGTGGAGACAGTCATGGCATCCCAGATGAAGGTCGCTGCCCTGAAAGGGGAGATTGCGGACCTCCTGGAGAAGGAGGCGATCTCTGTAGTCCCGTTGGACCAAAGGGAACGAGGCCTGTATTCTCCCTATTTTCTGGTGCCCAAAAAGACTGGCGGCATGAGGCCAATTTTGGACCTGCGTGTGTTGAACGCGTGCGTGTCCAAGCGGCCGTTTCGCATGCTCACGACGAAACGTCTCCTGGAGTGTGTCCACCCCGGGGACTTTTGCGTCAGCATAGACCTGAAGGATGCATACTTCCATGTCCCCATCCTGCCACGCCACAGGAAGTTCCTGCGGTTTGCGTTCCAGGGTCAGGCCTACGAGTACTTGAGGGTACCGTTCGGATACGCGTTGGCCCCGTGCACTTTCACCAAGTGCGTGGAGGCAGCGTTGGGCCCCCTGCGGGGTCAGAGGGTCAGAGTTCTGGCCTACCTGGATGACCTACTGGTGCTGGCACTCTCAGTGGTGTTTCTGGGGATCCAGTTATCCACAGTGACTATGAGAGCGTGAGTGTCCGAGGCACGGAGGGAGACCACTCTGCGGGCGTTGGACCATGTCCGACCGCTGAGGACGGTCTCGGTGTTCTCGGTCATGTCGTTACTGGGCCTGATGTCCTCGTCCCATGCGGTGGTGCCGCTGGGGCTCCTGCACACGAGGGGTCTTCAGCGCTGGTTTGCACGGCTTCGACTGGATCCTGTGCGGCATCTCAGGAAGTTGGTCCAGGTTCCTGCCTCCCTCGAGGCAGACCTGGCGTACCGGAGGGACTCACGGACCTTGCGGCAGGGCGTGCCCATGGGCAAAGTGTCGCTGCGGGTCCCGGTCTTCACGGACGCGTCTCTGGCCGGCTGGGGCGGAACGTGCCAGTCGTACTCGATCAGGGGGGTGTGTTCTCCGTCGGAGCGCCACATCAACTGGTTGGAATTAGATACGATCAGGCGTGTGTTACTACACTTCACTACGGCCCTACGGGGCCAGGACGTGTTGGTGTGGTCGCACAACCGTACGGCAGTCGCGTACGTAAACAGGCAGGGCGGGGTCAGGTCTCTGCCCCTCCACCTGTTGGCGGTGCAGATCTGGGAATGGGCCCAGTTGCACCTCAGGTCGATAAAAGCGCTGCACATTTCCTGGGGTGCTCAATGTGGGCGCGGACTTGCTGTCTCGGGGATGTCCCCGGGACGACGAGTGGCGTCTTCATCCCGACATTGTGGTCGAGGTGTGGAGACGCTTCGGGAAAGCACAAGTGGACCTTTTTGCGTCTCGAGAGAACGCGCATTGCCCCCTGTGGTTTTTGCTCCATGCACGGGACGAGCCTCCACTGGGCGTGGACGCACTGGCACATCGGCCGTGGCCGAGGGTTTTGCTGTACGCTTTTCCTCCCCTCCAATGCATTCTCCCTGTCTTGTCTCGGGTGCGGTCGGAGGGGCTGTCGCTCATTCTGATCGCGCCTTTTCGTCCAGGGGCTCTGTGGTTTGCAGAGGCAGCTCAGATGGTGGTGGGGTCGCCATGGGCGATCCCATACCGCCACGGAGCACTATCCCAGGTGAACGGCTCGATCGGGGCGTTCCCCGTTCTGGGTCAACCCCTGCGAGCCTGGCTCCTGAGAGGGCCAGGTTGCTGCGACGGGGTCTGACTGAGGCCGTCGTGGCGACCATTCAGGGTTCAAGAGCGGCTTCCACATCTGCTGGCTACGCTAGTAGATGGGAGATCTTTGCCCACTGGTGCAAGGACACGGGGGTTGATCCCCTGTGTTGTGACGTTGGCAGTATCCTGTCGTTCCTGCAGGGTCTGTTGGAACGGCGGAGAACCCCTGGCACGCTTAAGGTGTACGCTTGTGCAATATCGGCATGCCATGGGGGGTTTGACGGGGTGTCTGTGTTTAGTCACCCGCTGGTGAAACGTTTTTTGGCCGGGTCCCGCCGCCTTCGGCCGGTGGTCCGGCGGACGTTACCGCAGTGGGACCTGACTATGGTGTTGGACGCGTTGTGTGACGCGCCGTTTGAACCCATTGAGCAGATACCGTTGAGAACGTTGTCTCTCAAGACTGCGCTCTTATTGGCCCTGACTTCGGCTAAGCGGGTCAGCGACCTCTGTGCTCTGTCAACGCAGCCTGGCTGTCTCAATATAAATGGTGATGGCAGCCGAGCGGTGTTGCTGCCTAACCCGGCCT
>JACXGJ010006619.1:0-33663 GCA_016801105.1 Esox niger | reverse complement strand
TTCAAATGATCAGCTCATTATCAAGTCCTTCATGAGCTACATCAGGTATGTTAGGGCAGGGAGAGATCAGAATCATGCAGGGCAGGGGGGCGCCCAGGAACAGGAGTTATGTTGTATTTTGACGCAATGGCATGTGTGTAATATGTCAATACATTGAATTCCGTGTGCATTAAAGCATGCAATAGGTTGTATGCATTTTGGTGCATATGGGGGGCGTCCAGGAGCAGAGTGGAAAAACACTGCTGTATGAGAGCATATAGAGTAAAACATACAATTCAAGTTTGCAATAGAAATTGGGTTACTTTTAAGCATCAATGCTTAGGTTTATTGTAGGTTAAGTTTAGGCTAAAAGGTTAGGTTATTGAGATTAGATTTTGGGTTTGGTAAAGGTTGAGTTTCTGCATAAAGGTTAGGTTACTGAAGTAAAGGTTATTTTAGGGTTAGGGTTAGGCATAAAAGATAGATTATTGAGCTTTGGGATTGTTTAAGTTATTTTTAAGGGATGGGAAAAATAGGGAATACTTTTCTGGTCCCCACAATGAAAATGTGTGTTTCTGCTTGTGTGTGTTCATGTGTGTGTGTGGTTGTTCATGCTGGTTCCATGAGAGTTGGTCCATTTTCCAGGTGGGTGGTAATGTCCTGGCTGTCCGTTTCTACAGTCACTCAAAGGAATCAACACTGTGTCCATTTCATTACTGTTGAATAAATATTTCTAGATTCGCAATACACACAATTTATACTCTTCATGGATACTGTAACACATATATGCACTTAAAAGCACATACAAAGACACACAAAATATTTTTTTTCAATGGGATTGCTTTCAACCGTTCTTCCTGTGTCTTCAGGCAACCAGATATCTTTCCAGACTACATTTCAGGAAGACACTGATTAGCGTTAATTTATTCCCCGGCCTTTGCTAGTGTCACAGCCTGTTATGGCAGACAGGAGACATGTACTGTGGCTTAGGAAGTAGATTACAAGACTGCTAATTGAAGACGTTTATTTGCTTATCCTATATTTGTTTGGACAGTGTAAGGACAATATTTGCCTACTGGGTTAACCATTTAATAAGCAAAAAGCCACAGAAAATAAAAGGCCATTTTACATTTAATCTACTGAATGCTTCTACAATGACTACAGGTCTGATACTGAATCAGAATTTAAATCCCCTTAAATAAGTTAATGAATGTACACATATACCAATTCAGTATATTTTGGTATTTCATATTTTTGTGTTTATATCTCACCCATAAAATATGTCATCAGGCTATTTGGCCTCTGACACTGGATAATAGAAATACATATAAAATGTACCTCAATTAATATATTCATATTAATTGAGGTCATATAAAACAATGTTATATGGATGTATAACCAGTAAAACAGTACAAAGGAATGATCATTAATGCAATAATTGAATGCAGTGATGATTTTGTCTTACGTTAACTTTATTTGCTATTCTAGTCGTTTCTGTTTGGCCTAATTAAAACATGGTGGAAATATAATAAACATTGTTCTAACGTTGTTATAGTTGCTGAAGTAACCTGTTCTGTGCAAGCAGGGAATAGTTCAGAACTGGGCAAACAACTGAAGCAGAATGTCACTGTTAGATGGTTCCCCCATGTCATTGCTGTAAAAAAATAACTGTTTCTTAATCAACTTGCCAGGTTAAAATAACAGTATAAATTAATAAATAAATAAATACAGCTGTGGAAACAATTAAGAGACCACTGCAAAATTATCAGTTTCTCTGGTTTTACTATTCATAGGAATATGTTTGAGTTAAATGAACATGTTAGTTTTATTCTATAAACTACTGTCAACATTACTCCCAAATTCCTTGTAAAAATATTGCTATTTAAAGTATTTATTTGTAGAAAATGACAACTAGTCAAAAAAACCAAATAAAGGTGTACGTTATTAGACCTCGTGATGCAAAGAAAACAAATTCATATTCATTTTTCAATAAAAAAATACTAATATTTTAATGTAGGAAAAGTTCAGAAATCTATATTTCGTGGAATAACCCAGATTTCACAGCTTTCATGCTTCTTGGCATGCTCAACCACCCGTCTGTAACATTGCTTTTTTGTGCCAGGAGTAACCACTCCTGGCACAAAAATTCAAGTAGCTTGGCTTTGTTTGATGGCTTGTGACCATCTTCCTCTTGATCAAATTCCAGAGGTTGTCAATGGGTCTGGACATGACAGGGTCTTGATCTGGCGGTCCTCCATCCACACCTTGATTGACCTGGCTGTGTGGCATGGAGCATTGTACTGCAGGAAAAAAATATTCTTAGAGTCCCGGAACATTGTCAGAGCAGAATGAAGCAGGTGTTCTTCAAGGATTACCTTGTACTTGGCTTGATTCATGTGTCCTTCCCAAAGACAAATCTGCCCGATTCCAGGCTTGATGAAGCATCCCCAGATCATCAACGATTCTCCACCAAAATATCACAGTGGGTGCAAGACACTGTGGCTTGTAGGCCTCTCCAGGTCTCCGTCTAACCATTAGACAATGTGGGGTTGGGTAAAGCAAATAATTTGACTTGTCACACAAGATGACCTTATGTGACAATCCTTATGGTCATTTGCACAACTTCAGCCCTGCCCCTAGAAGCCTGTTTCGAACTGTCAGCACCCCAGCACTGCTTATTCCCACAGCTATGACAACAGCCGGCCATGATGTGAAGGACACATATCTCGAACTTTGACTCTCCCAACATTGCAGATGACTTGTTGTGTAGAGATAAGACCCTATTTGCGAATTGGGAGGAAAGAAAATGGGGTTAACATTTTATAAAAAAATCTATTCAGTACCAATCAAAACCTTTGCCTGGTACTGTAAACAAAATAACAAATAAAAAGTGTCACGCCTCCGCCTCCACGCGTGCGCAGAGCTACAGACGCGCACCTGTTCCCACACCTGTTCCCAATCACCACTCACCCACCTGTTCATACTCTCCTCATCACCTGCCGTATATATGCACCTCCCTGCCACTTCTTCCCTGCCGGATCAATGGTTTATGCATGCATACCACACCTCGCACTCTACTCGACCAGACTTTCCGTGTATCGACCGATCGCCCATCCCCGACTATTCTGCCTTAGCCCTGCCTGTACGTCTGTTCTCCGCCGGAATTACGATCCCTCGCCTGTCCCCGACTATTCTGTCCGCTCCCTGATTGTACTGCTGCCGCCCGTTCACCGGTCATCTGCCCTTCCCCGACTACTCTGCCTGCTGCTCGTCTGTACTTTCGCCACCGATTCGTAGGACGCCTCGCGGTCAGTCCCCGACGGTTCTCTCTCTCTCTCCCCTTCCCAGTCCGCGCTTGGGTCCTTACCTGCTGTCATGACAGAATTCATCTGACCATTATTGACCCAGCGGATTTGGATACCATGCGTCAAGCAGTTTCCTCCCCCGTCTTGGGACAACACAAGACGGTGCTCCAGGAGATCATGAGCACTTTACAGGCCCTTTCCGTCAGCGTCTCCGCGATTCAGAATCAACTGAGTGCTCCAGCCACCTCCTCCATTGTCTCGCCCCCCACACCATCGGTGCCAGCCCCACCGGAGCCCCGACCTGCGCCCTCTCTAGATCGCGAAGCCTGGGTACCCACGCCCGAGAGGTACGACGGGGATTTGGGGCTATGTCGGTCCTTCCTGCTTCAGTGAGGCTTGGTGTTCACTCAGCAACCCAAAACCTACACCACTGATATCGCTAAGATAGCGTACAAGGTTGGATTGCTTCGTGGACCCACCCTGGAGTGGGCCTCTGCCCTTTGGGAACGACGAGATCTATCATTCATTGATACGATGCCTTCACCGGCGAGATGCAGAAACTATTCGACCACCCGGTTCGAGGAAAAGACGCTTCGGTCCGCATGTTTGGTTTGCACCAGGGGAAGCGCAGCATGGCCGAATATACCATAGAGTTTGGCATGCTGGTGGCTAAGAGCGGCTGGAACGGTGAAGCCTTGCAAGCAGCCTTCGTAAACGGACTCTTGAAAGATGAGCTGGTTTCCTCCCCCGAGCCGAATAAACTGGATGGATTGATAGCCCTGTCTATCTGGATCAACAACCGAGCTCGGGAGCGCAAGAGGGAGAGACAGTGTGGCTCGTTCCCATCTCCACCTATGACAACACCGACCGAGACTGGACCGGCTTTTCTGAACCCTGCACCATTCGTGCCCCAAGGAGCAGAGGGCGGCCCGTGAAACCCAGACCCTGAACCGATGCAGGTGAGCCGATTCCGATTAGACGGGCCGAAAGTCAACGGAGAAGGGAGAGCAACAGCTGCCTCTATTGTGGTCTTCCAGGCCACTATGTTGCCACCTGCCCACAGAAGACAGGAAAAGGACGGGCTTGTTAGTCGCTGGGGAACGACTAACGAGCCAACACTCAGATGTCCCCAGCTGTCGGAATCCATTTTACGCCACCCTATGTCACAACGGTCTGCGGCTTAGGGTTCAGGTACGGATTGACTCCGGGGAAGACGACAACTTCCTGGACTCTAACCTTGCCACCCAGCTGGGGCTCTCCACTGAATTACTTCCGGAGGCCATTGAAGCGGTGGCTTTGGACGGCAGACGTTTGGCAAGGGTTACATTCCGTAACGCACCTGTCCACCTGCAAATGTCGGGTAACCATTCCAAGACCATACGTCTGCTGATCACACGTTCCCCCCACGTCCCACTGGTCCTAGGACATCTCTTGCTGGTCAGACATAACCCGGTCATTGACTGGTCCACTGGCAGAATTCTCCAATGGCTTTTCGACCTGCCATGTGGGTTGCTTGCGAGCGACGTACCTACCAACCACGCCTGACCAAAGCCCTGACGTTCAGCCAGCTGATCTAACAGGAATGCCCTCTGTGTATCACGATATCGGGGACGTATTCAACAAATGCGGCGGGCAATCGCTCCCTCCTCACAAACCATACGATTGCGCCATCGAACTGCTACCAGGTTCCACTTTCCCCAAGGGCTGTCTGTACAGCCTGCCCAAACCCAAAAGAGAGTCCATGGAAAAGTATTGGGGAATCCCTAGATTCTGGATGTATTCGGCCGTCGTCCTCGCCTCTGGCTGCTGGTTTTTTCTTTGTGGGGAAGAAGGACGGCACCCTTCGCCCGTGCATTGACTATCACCGGCTAAACAACATCACTGTCAAAAACAAGTTCCCCCTCCCTCTGATGAACTCTGCGTTCGACTCCCTGCAAGGGGCATCTATATTTACCAAGCTTGACCTCCACAATGTGTGCCACCTCGTGAGGATACGGGAGGGGGAAGAGTGGTTAACGGGTTTCAACACACCCATGGGGCACTCTGAATACCTGGTTATGCGGTTCGGCCTTACGAACGTGCCAGCGGTTTTCCAGAATGTTATCAACAACTTATTGGGGGATATGATTGGGCGTTTTGATTTCGTCTACCTGGACGATATTCTGATTTTCCACCATTATGCACCGAATCACGCAAGCTGTCCCCCAGGTTCATCGGTCCCTACACTATTGATCGGATGATCAATCCGGTTGTGGTCCTCCTCAAGCTGCCTCTGTCCCTCAAGGTCCATCCCTCCTTTCACGTCTCCTGCCTGAAACCCGTTTGTCATAGCCCTCTCCTTCCTCCTCCTCCTCGTCCGCCCCCTCCTCGGGTAATCGATTGAGGTCCTGCGTTCATGATCCGCCGAATCCTGGACTCCAGGTGTCGGGTCGCGGGTACCAATACCTGGTGGACTGGGAGGGGTATGGGCCCGAGGAACGCTGCTGGGTTCCCCAGTGCCAGATCCTAGATCCCTCTGTGCTTCGGGATTTCCATTGCCGGCGGCCGGGCACCCCAGGTGGTCCGCCTGGGGGTGTCCGTTGGGGGGGTGTCCGTTGGGGGGTTGGGGGGTACTGTCACGCCTCTGCGTGCGTGCAGAAGTGGGCACCCGCGCTCCTGAGCTACAGACGCGCACCTGTTCACACACCTGTTCCCAATCACCACTCACCCACCTGTTCATACTCTCCTCATCACCTGCCGTATATATGCACCTCCCTGCCACTTCTTCCCTGCCGGATCAATGGTTTATGCATGCATACCACACCTCGCACTCTACTCGAACAGACTTTCCGTGTATCGACCGATCGCCCATCCCCGACTATTCTGCCTGAGCCCTGCCTGTACGTCTGTTCTCCGCGGGATTACGATCCCTCGCCTGTCCCCGACTATTCTGCCCGCTCCCTGATTGTACTGCTGCCGCCCGCACGTTCACCAACCATCTGACCGTCCCCGACTACTCTGCCTTCTGCTCGTCTGTACATTCGCCACCGATTCGTAGGATGCCTCGTCCACCCCCGCTGGTTCTCTCTCTCCCCTTCCCAGTCCGCGCTTGGGTCCTTACCTGCTGTCGTGACAGTAAGAGTTCACTTCGCTATTTAAAAAAATAAACATCCTGTCAGACATAATTCATTGTAATCCAATCTTCGAAGCTGTCATTTTTTGGTGATTTCATTGCAGGTCATACAGTGTTGTTACGGAAGTGGTCAATAAGGAGTTCACTGATTAAAAAATACCTCTCTCAGTTTGCCTAACTAAAAATGGAAAATAAAGCAGAGGAACCTCTCCTCTTGAATGATGGTCAAATTAGTCTTGAGAAGAAACAGAAACCAGCAGTTCTGCTGCTGAGTCAGGTCATGCCACGCTGCCCAGCTGAAACAAATTCACACATTGTTTAAACAAAATGCCTATCAGGAACACATGCGATGTGGGGAGAAAAACGCTTTTAACTGGTTTGAGCTGACTGGCACATGGGCCCGGAGACCTTGTGGATCTCTATGGAGTCTCCAATATGCAAGTGGCTTTCTTGTCTGTCCCTCCTGTTCTCCCTGAGCCTTATTAAACCTGCATCCAGTCTGACAGGCTAATTGCACAGTGAGGGAAACTGTGTTCAGCTCAGTGTGGTTGCTGAGTCACAGACTAATTATTGTGTGGCAAAAATGGATTACAAAGACTAAAATATTTTTTGATAACTTTATGAAATTTAGTTGAGACTGCTATTGAATCTCCATCTCATTCAAAAGAAATATAGATGATCAGTCATGGAATTTTACTTGTTTTACATTTGAGGAGTCTTGATGATGCCCTAAAGATAATATGGTATGACTATCCGGCGATAAACACATTCTCACTAAGCTCTTTGTTGTAATTTAGGAATGGCATTTTGACAGTTTGTATGAAACGAACCATACCTACCCAATTAACAGGAAATACCTTCTGTGAAATGGCAGCTGTGGTGACACCAGGTGTAAAGTACTTCACTCAACTCCATACAAATATGAAAATGTATGTTGTCACTATTGTTAGTTGCTCTAGATAAGCAAATATGCTACATTTATTAAATATAACAAATTGAAGTGCAATTCCTGGGTTTAAAGAGATTGCCTTAACATGACCAACCCGCCATCCCCATTATCTGACACCCCACAATCCCCCAGAATGATATAAACATTATCTCATATCAACCTTTCCATTCTTGGTCTACCCTTACCTAGAAAAGAAAACTGTCAGTTGAAACAATAAGAAAGAAAAAAAGGAATGTAAACAGTTGCTATGGATTAGTGGATAATTGTGGGGTGCTATGAAACAATCTGTGATAATCAAGCCGATTTCTCAGCTGCATGTTCCATAACTTGAAAATGTTAACCACAGGAGGTTTAACACAACCTAGCATGGAATCCAAATGTATCCTACCAGAACATGTCAATTGTGTATTATGCCACGCATTTGACATGGAATCCAAACAGATCCTACCAGAACATGTCAATTGTGTATTATGCCATTCATTTGACGATTCGTGGCCCATGGCATCAAAACCCCTCACTTTCAGATTGGAATTTAATGGGTAACTAAGGTATGGTAGTGATTTTATATACATATTAAGTGAATACAAACAATATATTACACATCCAACCAGCAAAATAATATTTTTCATTCATGTTGCGTGGGTGTCAACCTTACTGTCCATGCTAATCATACATTGATAAGAAAATATGCAAACCTAGAATTACCTAGATTTCTACATGAATTGGTCACAACATCTGATTTTCATCTAACTCACAACAACAGACAAACACAGTTGGATTAAACTAATTAAGCACAAACAATTTTACCTTTTCATGTCTACTGAAAACATGATGAAACATTTCCTCTGCAGGGTGGGAAAAGTATGACTTAGATGAAGATCAGATAAATTGTATGACCAATTGATGCAGAAATCCACATTGTATTTGTCACAAGCGGTGGTGAGTCCAAAGCAAAAATCCAAAAAGGGAGATGGAGGCAGATGCAGGGGTTCAGGGAAGGACTTTAATCAAAATAAAAGTAGAACAAAACAGAGTGCAGTGCACTACGCAAAAACAAACTGGAGCAGGAGCAGGAGCAGGAGCAGGAGCAGGAGCAGGAGCAGGAGCAGGAGCAGGAGCAGGAGCAGGAGCAGGAGCAGGAGCAGGAGCAGGAGCAGGAGCAGGAGCAGGAGCAGGAGCAGGAGCAGGAGCAGGAGCAGGAGCAGGAGCAGGAGCAGGAGCAGGCATCAAACACGGCGCAACAAGACTGAACATGACAATACAATGACAATGATCAGACAAACACAGGGAGAAACTGACTGAACTAAATACACAGACTAACGAGCAGGACAGAAACAGGTGGGGGCAAAACACAGGTGAACTAAATACACTGATTAACAGGAACAAGGACAAGACAGATCACAGAGAAACAGAAAACATGGACCGGAACGGCCCCAGCTGGCCGGGGCCGTGACAGTATTGGCAAAAAGCTACAGTAAAAAGTTATCCTGTTATACAACTAAGAAAGTACAGCAAGTGCTATTTGTTGATTTTTTTTTTTGTTGATATTTTGCATTAAGAATGCATCATGTCATTTTCAAGATTGTGCTAAACCAATTATAAAAATAATGCCTAACAAGAACATAGTATGGCAACCACAATATTATAATAAAAAACAATAACTTAAGTTGCTGGCAATTTTTTTGTGAAAGTGGTCCTTAAACTGATTGGTCCCCATTTGTATTGCCTATTCTAATATATCTGACAAAGGGTGGCAGGTTTGCGGGAGAGAATCACTTGCTAATTCGTATCACGTTAAAATCTGGAGCAATTCACATAGATTTGATTTTTGGGGGAGCACTGACAAAAAGTTTCGCATTTCGGATTGGTGGTGATGCACTATTCCAAATAATTGCACATTTTCAGTCTAACGTCCTTTACTGGTTTAATGTGTAACATTTTCCCATGGGTGGACTTGGCAGGCCAACTCCCACAAACTCACTGCCCAAGTCATCTGGAGGAAATGCAGCATCCATTCCACACGCGCAAAAGCTGAGCAGTGATATGCCTCAGAGAGTCCTGCTTAAAAAATACTTAAACGCAAATGCTAGCGTTCAGGAAATACCAAGTAAATTGTCATAATTAACTTACCAACAACGCACTGAATCTTCTTCGGTTCAATATTGCGCGTCGGACGGGAAGGTTCAAAGAAGAAAACGAAAACCCGGCGCGGTGGTACCGATTATTCCAAGATGCTTGAACGAATTAATTATTTCAAATTAACGACAATACTGGGTAAGATGTTTTCCCAATATGCATGTTACAGTTATTACAGGCATCGAACCGTGGAAGCATGGTTTACCTTGTCCTCTACTGACAGTTAGAATCTACTACTTGCGCTTCCTAGTCAGAGAGGCACATTAGTGGTATTCTATATTATTCATGAGTCACCATGTCTCATAAAAGCATCCATTCGGTATTACTGTCTTCTATATTGATTGCTCCCTTTTAACGTAGATAGGCATGTTCAGGTTATTATAATATTTAATTTATATTTGAATGGACATGAGAATCGAAACGTCAATGTCACAAAGTGGGGCACGAAGGCTACTAATAATGTTCTTGTTTAATTATGAGAACCCACTGCAATTAGAGTTATTGTTCCATCTGTGTTAATTGCTTTTTAAGACAGTATCACGCCTCCTAGAACTCAGTCAGACGTACAGTAATCATGAGTTAGGACATGGTCTCTAATTGAGAACTTGAGTGAGTGGTGCAACTGCTTGTGAAAATCCGAGAAAATGCAGGAGTGAAGAATGCCTGTAGAGTGTTTTGTTATGGCTTTGTTATGGATATAAAACGTATTTAATATTGCTATTAACCCATTGTTTTCTGTCAAACCTATTAATTGCATTTCTGAGTAAAATAAGCTCAGCATGTATGATAACATTGGATTTTTGGGAAAGTACACACAGTAATTATAACTACTCTGATGTTATTTTGATTTGATTCCTGTGTGGTGTTAGTCCTTGGGCTGATTTTATGTTCTCTAACTGGTATTGGAATGCTTTCACTGTGAGTGATGTATTGAGAAGTCCCTAAATGAATGAACAGTCAGTTATAAGTGCAAGAAGTAACTTCTTAGGTAATTATTTCTGTAGTTCAAGTAGTGGAAAGTACCAACAACTTGTTGGAAATAGGGGACGAGTAACTCAAATGACACACTATTCCCTAAATAGTGCCCCCCTTTGGACGCGTGGAGCACCATGGGTCATGGTCAGAAATAGCACACTAGGTAGGGAATAGTGTACCAGGATAGAACTGGGCCTGAAAGCCTTTAAACGCTCCTCTGTTCCTTTGAAAGTAAACAGTCTGAGCGGCCCTCTGATTTTCAGATTCCTCCACTCACATGTGACGGCGGCTCGTGACCGTCACTGGGGAATGGAGTTAGAGATGCCGTGGGAGATAAAGGTTCACATTAGTAGCTTTTATATCATCACAGATGACTCAAACGGTACTCTCTTCCCCTTGGTTGTGCACTACTCTTCACTGTGAGCCCTATGATCCCTGGGCAAAAGCAGTGCACTCGTTTGCTGAAGAGGTTGCCATTTGTGACACGAGCTGAGAGTCTTCCGACCTAGCTTCTCCCCTACTTGCAGAGCGTTGATACCCACCCAGATGGCCTCATTACAACTCTGTTGGGTTATGCTCGTTAGGCCACGGAACGTCTGCTGAATGACTTCTCCAATAAGAAACACTCTACTAAATGTTCTGTTGGGAAACTTTCCCCCTGTTCCATGGCCTAATACGCTTGACACTGACATGCTTTAGTCCAGTTGGAACCGGTCCATATCCACAACCAAAGTGATGGCAATCTCCCCTCAACCCTCACCTCCTTGGAATAACACATTTATGAGGAGCTTTGTTTGGCGGTTACTGTCGTAGCTACTCTTCCTGTGCACTGGCCCCCTTCTGTGTCCTTGTCTGCCACTGTGAGCCGCCTGGTTGTATCTGAATGAATTGGGGCTGGGCAGTAGCCTGCTAGTTGAGACCATACAGAGAAATCCTAAATTGTGCTAGGGGATCCGCTCCAGCGTGGCTCAGGGGCCCACATGTGGTTAGTGTGGTAGTGGCAGTATTTAATCCTGGTGAATTCCTAGCGGAGATGGAAGTGAAGGTGTTTTTGGTTTAGGACCTGGATGAAAGCTCATCTGGCTTCAATCAGGGGACTGATAGGAGTAAACATTCACTGGACACACACACACACACACACACACTCTTGTGTAGTAAATGGTGGTGCGTGTTTTAGTCGGCTTTCGAGTGGCGCTGCGATTCAGGACGCAGAGAGGGTCCACGTGCGCCCCATTCGGGCTGGGTTGCCATGACTCAGATTAACAGTTGCCCTGGGCACCGCGCCGGGGTCACTGATGAGTAAGGCGTCGCCTTTTCAGTAGAGACTCAGTTAGCATGCTTGTGAGAGGATTGTCACATGTAATGTGAAGCGGAGAACCACTTGTTTGAGACACACTTTATACAGTAGGACAAACCTCACTCATACTAAGAGGCAGCAGATATCCTAATAATAGTAAAGCATTGGGCCAGTGAAGTTAGCTTGGATGTATATGGTAAATGGTAAAAAAAAAAGGGTTAAAGAAGGGTAAAGAATATGTTGTTGAGCCCCTAAGCAAAGCAGAATACTCTGAAAAAGAGCTGTGGCATCACAATTAGAATTCAACTTAGCCGTGGTATGTTGGGAAAATACTAATGCCTTGTAGCCATTATAAACGTGTTAACAATGCAGTCAGAACTGTGACAAGGTATCTGCTGTCAGATATGTGCCAATCAACTTTCAGGATTCAATGCATTGGCCTGTGTAGTGTGAATTTGTATTAATTGGATATTAAATGGGGCTCCTGATTCCCTGTGGTCACTAAAGATCCCATTGAACTTTTCAGAAGAAAATTTTTACTGTCAGTGTCCTGGCTACATTTCCAATCTGGCCCTCATAACATCATGGCCATCTTCTCATCCCCGGCATTCCAGTTGGCACATTTATCCACTTTCCTCCCCCTGTAACATCTAAGTCTTTCTATAGCTACTAAGATGTGTGCAGTCACGAATGTAAGTTGCTGTGAAAAGCATGTTGACTGAAATGTACTAACTAGCTCAGATTTTCCCACAGGTCATTCAGTCGCTCTGAATTTCTCAAAACTGTTGATGTAGGGTTACGTAGCCCGCTGAGAGAGGCCTGTAATCAACATAAAATCATGTTGATTGGTTTGTCTTAATTGACTTTGATGCTCATTCATCATAGATATGTGACATGTAACACCTAGGTATTAAGTATCTTAAATGTCCATCTGTTCACATAAAGGACTCATGCTTCAGGTCCTACAAATTAAGTCTTTCAACAAATATTTGATGAAACTCTCTAGAAAACTCCCTTAAAACATGTTTAAAGACCATGAGAGCAAATATGCAGCATTCTTTAGAGGACTCAGATTTTTTTCCCTATGCCGTATATTAACTAGCCTGTAATCACTACAGTGCATCTTCCTCCCTAGACTCTCTGATTCTCCTCCCCCAGATTAAACAGCTTGCATTTCTTTCACTGTTTGCAGGCTACTTTATGCTTGTGCAGCTGATTAGATTGAACAGCGATTTCATTGGCCGTTTGTTGATAAGTGACAGGCTGGATGCCGAGTGGTTTGTCTTAAGACCGGCTGTATAAGTCTGGAATGGACAGGCTGAACCCAGAGACCCAAGGGCTAATTCACTCTGTTAGTAGTCTTGTTTGCAATTGCTCCAACTACGTTCCGTACAATGTTAATTTGATGAGCACATTGTACAGCAAATATAGGACCAGGCCATTGTCATCTAGTGAAACCCAGTCTGTTGCCATATACGATGTAAGTCCCTAAAGTGTAAAGCCACCAGTCTACCGCTCCGGTTTAAACCCAGGTTGGGGAACAACGGAGAAAGGAAAACCTTTGCAGGCGGGCAGACTGTCACTTCCTTCCCCTGTCCGTAGAATCGGGACTTTCACTTCTCCCATCAGGACTAAGCTTAGCTGGCAGCAGTACCTCCATTGAAAGGAACAAAACACTTAGAAGACACTTGTCTGCTGAGAGGGAGTGACTGTCAAGGTTTGTCCAACAGTAGTGATGGTCAAAATGTGTCCAACATTACAGTGATGGTCAAAATGTGTCGAATATTATAGTGATGGCCAAAATGTGTCCAACATTATAGTGATGGTCAAAATGTGTCGAATATTATAGTGATGGCCAAAATGTGTCCAACATTATAGTGATGGTTGAAATGTGTCTAACATTATAGGGATGGTCAAAATGTGTCCAACATTATAGTGATGCTCAATATGTGTCTAACATTGTAGTGATGGTCAAAATGAGTCCAACATTACAGTGATGGTCAAGATTTGTCCAACCACTCCCCCTCTTAGGTCAGGACATTATCTCGCTTCTCTACTTAGTCTGTTGTAAATCTAAAGCATACTCTGGCAGATGCCCCGATCTCCCAGAAGTCCTCATTCTGAACCGTTTCACTCCATACTTGGAGCCCTAAAAAAGACATTATTTTACTGGCTGTCTGAAGGGTAGGCCCACTGTTTTCTGCCTTTTTTCTGATCACATGGTACACTGGAATCTTTAACTTGACAACCAGATCCAAGATACCGGAAAGGTTTCTCTAAGAGGGTAGATCCACGACATAGTCACAGAATTTAAATACGAGAATTTAAATCTCTAAATACTAAATACGTCCTGATGTGATCAACAAGCATGTATATTGTGGAAAAAGACATCCCATGAAGTAACCAAGACTATTCTTTACAGTAGATACAGTAGTAGTAACTACTGTAATTAGCACTCCAGGAAGCAGATGTCTATACAGATCTCATATACAGCTGGTGTTTTCAGAGCTTTTAAGAGCCAAGATGGTTGATGTCTCCCATTAGGAAATAAAATATCTTGTGGAGGTTTTATGCTTTGATATTCCAAATAACCGCTATATACAGTGGGGCAAAAAAGTATTTAGTCAGCCACTAATTGTGCAAGTTCTCCCACTTAAAAAGATGAGAGAGGCCTGTAATTTTCATCATAGGCACACTTCAACTATGAGAGACAAAATGAGAAGGAAAAAATCCAGAGAATCACATTGTAGGATTTTTTTATACATTTTTGGAAAATTATGGTGAAAATTAGTATTTGGTCAATAACAAAAGTTAATCTCAATACTTTGTTAAATACCCTTTGTTGGCAATGACAGAGGTCAAACGTTTTCTGTAAGTCTTCACAAGGTTTTCAGACACTGTGGTGTTGCTGGTATTTCTGCCCATTCCTCCATGCAGATCTCCTCTAGAGCAGTGATGTTTTGGGGCTGTCGCTAGGCATCACAGACTTTCAACTCCCTCCAAAGATTTTCTATGGGGTTGAGATCTGGTGACTGGCTAGGCCACTCCAGGACCTTGAAATGCTTCTTACGATGCCTCTCCTTCGTTGCCCGGGCGGTGTGTTTGGGATCATTGTCATGTTGAAAGAACCAGCCACATTTCATCTTCAATGCCCTTGCTGATGGAAGGATGTTTTCACTCAAAATCTCACGATACATGGTCCCATTCCTTCTTTCCTTTCCACGGCTCAGTTGTCCTGGTCCCTTTGCAGAAAAACAGCCCCAAAGCATGATGTTTCCACCCCCATGCTTCACAGTAGGTATGGTGTTCTTTGGATGGATCTCAGCATTCTTTCTCTTCCAAACACGACAAGTGGAGTTTTTACCAAAAAGTTCTATTTTGGTTTCATCTGACCATATGACATTCTCCCAATCCTCTTCTGGATCATCCAAATGCTCTCTAGCAAACCTCAGACGGGCCTGGACGTGTACTGGCTTAAGCAGGGGGACACGTCTGGCACTGCAGGATTTGAGTCCCTGGTGGCTTAGTGTGTTACTGATGGTAGCCTTTGTTACTTTGCTCCCAGCTCTCTGCAGGTCATTCACTAGGTCCCCCAGTGTGGTTCTGGGATTTTTGCTCACCGTTCTTGTGATCATTTTGACCCCACAGGGTGAGATCTTGCGTGGAACCCCAGATCGAAGGAGATTATCAGTGGTCTTGTATGTCTTACATTTTCTTATAATTGCTCCCAAAGTTGATTTCTTCACACCAAGCTGCTTACCTGTTGCAGATTCAGTCTTCCCATTCTGGTGCAGGTCTACATTTTGTTTCTGGTGTCCTTTGACAGCTCTTTGGTCTTAGCCATAGTGGAGTTTGGAGTGTGACTGTATGAGGTTGTGGACAGGTGTCTTTTATACTGATTAAAGACAAACCAATTATATTTATCCTAGAAAACATGTAGCTATGAGAGATTCATGCAGAAAAAAAACTGTTAAGGAACTGCAAATGGTAGAAAATATGACTAGTATATAGATTTTTATTTGTTATTAACACTTTCCTAGTGACTGTGACAAGAGAAGACCAATCGAATATCATTTGCACAGGCCAAAATAACATGGTCGATCTGCATGATCTGCACAATCCATGATGTTCTCAACATAACGGGGAGCTGTTATAGTGAATTATAAAGTTATTATGAAGACATCAAATAGACATATTCTTAGCTAATAAGGCACATAAAATGTAGCCTACATGGAAGTGCATGCACACACAGGTCAGTACCGGTAAGTAATGAAATCTATTTTTACCCCTGATCCTCAGATAAGTCAATTGAAAAACTGACTACTTGTTTTATTTATCTTGTGGAGTGCGTTTTTCACTAATTATTTTAGATTCAATGCGATTAAACTTCATTGTCATTGAACAAGTACAAGCATCCAACCACATCTGCACATAGAAGAGGGCAGAAAATGTACTTATTAAGTATAATGTTTGTTACTTATGTGACATACAGACAGATGTGCAATGTGTAAATGTGCAATAAAGACAAATGCAGTACAAATGGCAATTCTACTAAACATCTTCTGCAATGCACCGTCAATGAAGCTGGCAACCATATACATATAGAGATTTACATGTTATAGAATAGTTAATCATTTAAAACCTTTGATATTATTTTATTGTAATGGATTTTTATATGCACAAGAACATTATTTATGTAATGGAACAATAGAAAAATATCTTACCAGCCATTTTGAGATAGAAACCAGAGTTGTTATTGGGATTGTTAGTAATTCGGGATGAACTCTTAAATCGGGATAATTTTGGCGGAATTATGAAAATCTCATATATATTATATAATTAAATAATTCACATATAATTCCACCCCTAATGTCAGGCCTACAGAAAAACATCTCTGAATAATGAAGGCGTGCTGTCTTTTGTGTATTAATATATGATGACAAAACTTTGTTAATATGCCTTTCACACCGTCAACAAATGGGTGAATTTGTACTTCTGTTGGGAAGTCTAACATTTCTGTACACAGTTTAATGCTTTGATCTTTTAGTTGGCAGATTATGAGTATTGGACATGTCAGATGTGCTTAAGTTTCCGTTAAGCCCCCAAATGCATTCTGCGTTTTGGCAGTAGGCTGAACACAAGAAATATTAGTCCTTTAAACCGAGATAATATTGGTCAAGACACAGACTCTATAAATGTCTTTAAACAGTTCTTGTTTCAGGTAAACCAATAGTTCCCCTGAATGGTGTTATCCGCTCCTCAGTACAGTGAAGTTAAACACTTGATATTCTTTGCATTTAGCTTTCACATTAAATTACTTGTATATGTGTTCTGTTCATGCCTTTGATGCAGACACTGCAGCCAGAAGAGGAAGTGATTTTGAGGATGTTTAAATATGTGTGCAAGCTGTGGAGGGTCTACGTGTTGAAAAATGGATTCTGGCTGCATGGTAGAATGGGTTACAAAAGCTTAGTTATCATCTTTTGTTGCAATGTTAAACCGGATGTGACAATGAATGTTAGAGGATGTCACACCATACAGATGGTATTGATTTTAGATCGGGTCAAAGCTACGGAAAGTCATGAAGCCAGTTATTTATCTGTTACACACAGTTGTGTTCTAAGAAGTACAGAGGAAGTACACACATTGATTCAGCATGCATCATTATCATCTGAAACCCCTGTACAGTGCATTCACATACTCTTTGCAAACCTGTAAATAACAGACAAGTGTTTCTGGAATACACATCAGTGTGGTAAAAAGGCTTCATGAAATGTAAAACTTGGTGGATATGATCCTAAAAAATTGGATATTTGTCAGATCCGTCATGATTTATTTATTGTAACAGGCCAACCACAATGTGGTTACTCAAGTCCAATTTGGACATACAGGTGCTGGTCACATAATTAGAATATCATCAAAAAGTTTATTTATTTCAGTAATTCCATTCAAAAAGTGATACTTGTAAAATGTATACAGTCATTCCACACAGACCGATATATTTCAAGTGTTCATTCCTTTTAATTTTGATGATTATAACTGACAACTAATGAAAACCCCAAAATCTGTTATATGGCCAGCACCTGTATTTGGCATGTTTTACTGCAAAGTCATTTTCCAGGGACAGGTGATGCTAACCACCTGGTCAAGTAAGCTGGTAGAATAACAGACTTAGATAAATCGATGGTGGGAGTCAAAGTCACTTTTATCTATAATGCATGTGAAGTTGATGACAACGATATGAACACACTGTATAGTGGGGCTGACATCCATACAAGTATCATGTTCCAATTTTTACCTCAACATTGTGTGAATCACACATACAAGAAATTGGCTAAGTGCGCACCCAGTTGGCTGAACACTGATATTCTGCATCCCTCAACCCCACATGTTTTCATGGCATTTCAGTTGTTGAGTGCCTCTGACATGTTCACAGCATATTTAGAGACACAATTGGACAAATATTACTTCTTGGTATTAAATTACTGCCTATGCTAAAACAAGGCATAAATTCAGAGGTGTCTTCTGTATTTTTATTGTTTGTGTGAGTCTGAATGTGTTATAATACCTTTCAAGACCTGAATGCCCCCAAACAGCCTAGTATAGTGAAACAAATGGGTGTACATGTGTTTATCTGATGTTGTGGATTCTGGTTGGGTTATTCTGGATGTTTTGAAGTGGGTGAACTGTGTGAGAATAGTGTGAGAACATCACAAAACCTAGCTATACATGTGGAAGTCAACATTTCTTTTTTTAAATGGGGACGGAAAACAAATGATTCAATACTTTTCTCCCTCTGTATGTAGGAAAACCGAAGTATACACACTCACAAAAACACGCACCCCTATAAAGAGAGGTCAAAGGAAGGTGAGAAAAACCGGTATGCAAGTCAGAGAGCACTTCTCGCTAGCAGTGTTCCAATCAGTGACATCATTTGCCCCGAGACCTTGAAATTGCCTTACCACTGGTGACAACACTACAGAAATGACTAATGCTGCTGTTTTCAGAGAACAACGGGTTCAATACCCTTTTTAAGCAGGAAAGCAAGCAGTTACACAGATCAAGCAGATGTGCATTTTATAGGGATTGCATATGTAATTGAGCATTCTTGTGTTTTCACCATCATGCACAGATAATAGCACTTGCCTGAGTTTCCCTCTGTATTGGAGCTTTACTAAAGACAGTGTCCATTTTAATTGAAATCCTACCACATGTGATGTCCACACAGCTACTAGCATGGGTTCCCAGTCCTGACCATCCCACACCTTCAGACTTGGTTTTCTTTGGTTTTGTTTACCTTCTGTTGGAATTAACTTAGTCCTCTTGCATCCTATTCCCTGTGTCCAGTCATCTATGGTGACACCACAAATACCTCCCTGGTTTGTTTGGGGGTGAGTACAGTACTTCTTGGAAGTAGGTTTTGGGGTTCTGTTTAGTGTGTGGCCATGTGTTGGAACAGTTCCCATGTACTGAAAGATAATAGGCAGAAAAGCAGAGCTTCTCTCAGTTTTTAAACGCCAGGCAGCAGTGGAGGAGGTGTGACGGTCCATTTAACATCCGCTCATCTTGCAATCCGAAGGTTGTGACCCTCTGTGACCCCAGTCAAAAGAGTCTGGAGCCACAGAAGTCACATACTGAGAGTAGAGGAGACATCTGACATTAGTTTTCTTCTAAACTGCATATTGTCATTCACCTTTCACTGAGAGTAGAGGGAGAAATGACCAGAGCCATATGGCATCCTAGTAGTTCACAAATCCATAACATTTAGACATTTAGCAGAACCTTACCAGACTTATGGTTGTGAGCACATTTAGATGCAGGAAGAAATTAGTGGAGGAAAATAACTAATGCATATGCTTCCATACAGGTGTACTGCATGATACTATATAACAATTAAAATCCGATAATGTATTGGCATCTGTAACAATACTGAGCAGGCCCAGTAGACATACATTTTGGATCAAGATGACAAGAGGGTAGAATCTAAGTTCCTTTGAAAGAGGGTTCATCCTTCCATCTCTTTCAGGATGACAGTGCCCCTATTCACAAGGCATGAGGTGTCACTGAATATCTTGATGAGTATGAAAATAATATAAATCATTTGGCCTTCACAGTCAACAGATCTCAAACCAATTGAACACCTATCAGAGATTTTGGACTGACGTGTTTGAGAGCGCTCACCACCACCATCATCAAAACACAAAATGAGATAATGTCTTTTGGAAGAATGGTGTTCCATCCCTCCAGTAGAGTTTCAGAGATTTGTGGAATCAATGCCCAAGGCACATTGAAGTTGTTCTGGTGGCTTGTGGTGGCGCTAAACTATACTGAGACTCTTTGTGCTGGTGTTTACTTACATTTTTCACCCGTCTGTCGACAATTAGACTTTTTCTTGTATTGACCATGTGTGGGAATCCTCAGCTCTGGCATTGTAAAGAGTATACTTGCCCAACTAAGTTAAATGAAACCACATACTGAGGTAATTGTTACCATGTCAGGCTAGTTGATAGAGCTGTGCCATTTAAGGCTATCTAATCGATGGCTGTTCAGTTCTTTTCAGTTCATACAGCAGAACGATGATTCGGTCTGCAAACTCTTAATGACTAGAATAACCTTTTAGAATTCAAGAATTTCCACAACAGCAGAACATTTCTTGTTCAATTAGTTTTCTCAGTGAATCCCTCTGAAAAGACTTACTGGGAAAACCCCTGTGTAGAGTTTAAACACAAACTTTGTGTCATTGGAGGGATTTAGTGGTAAAACGTTTTAATATTATATTGTAGAGATGGCAACCTGTTAGATTGGAGGCATGGCTTAATGAAGGTGTGGTTTTATGATAGTACTTTGACCATCCATTTGCATAAATGTCAATGAACAAATTAACAACATTTAACATTTACATGTGGCCCAAACAACACACCACCACTTCAGAGTTCCTCCAGCATTTTAATAGTTCTGTGGTTTCTGAGTTACATTACTGGGAAGTCCACTGATCAGCCATATAATAATGACTACTAAATGAATAACACTGATAATCTCTTTATCATAGCACCTGTCAGTGGGTGGGATGTATTGGGCAGCAAGTGAATATTCTGTCCTCAAAAGTTGATTTGTTGGAAGCAGGAAAAATGGACGAGCGTAAGGATTGTGACAAGAGCCAAATTGTGAGCCAAATTGTGATGGCTAGACGACTGGGTCAAAGTATCTTTAAAACTGCAGCCCTTGTGGGGTGTTCTCGATCTGCAGTGGTCATTACCTACTGTATAAAAAGTGGTCCAAGGAAGGAAAAGCAGTGACCCGATGACAGGTTCATGGGTGGCCAAGGCTCATTGATGCACGTGGCGAGCAAAGGTTGGCCCGTGTGGTCCAATCCAACAGACGAGCTACTGTAGCTCAAATTGATGATAAAGTTAATGTGGTACTGTTAGAAAGGTGTCCTGCAGTGCATCGCAGTAGCTGAAGACAGGGTCAGGGTGCCCTTGCTGACCCCTGTCCAATGCCAAAAGTGACAACAATGGGCAAGTGAGCATCCGTTCTGGACAGTGGAGCAATAGAAGGTTGCCTGGTCTCATGAATCACGTTTTCTTTGACATCACATGAATGGCCGGCTGGGCGTGCATCGCTTAACTGGAGAACACATGGCAACAGGATGCACTATAGGAAGGAGGCCATCGGAGTCAGTGTGATGCTTTGGGCAATGTTCTGCTGGGAAACCTTGGGTCCTACCACTCATATGGATGTTACTTTTACACGTACCCCCTACCTGAGCAATGTTGCCGACCATGTGCACCTTTTCATGGCAACAGTATTCCCTGATGGTATTGGCCTCTTTCAGCAAGATAATGCACCCTGCCACAAAGCAAAAATTGTTCAGGAGGAACACTATGATTTGAGGAACACAGCAACGAGTTCAAGATGTTGACTTGGCCTCCAGATTCTCCAGATCTCAATCCAATGGGATGTGCTGGACAAACAGGTCGGATCCATGGAGGCCCACCTCGTAACTTACAGGACTTAAAGGATCTGCTGCTAATGTCTTGGTGCCAGATACCACAGCACACCTTCAGAGGTCTAGTGGAGTCCATGCCTCGACGGGTCAGGGCTGTTTTGGTGGCAAAAGGGGGACCTGTTCGTGTTGCTGATCGAGACGATACCTGACGATTTCAGCTGCCACACTGCTGACCCTCCCGTCTGTCCCTTTAGCACAACAAGTTCCACAACACTGGAAGGCTGAAGAGAAAACAAAGATCAGTTAGAGTATTTCAGTTGTCAGGTCCACAAGCAATAGCAGCCCAGAGTAAAAGTTATGAGCGGAACATAAGTAAAACTCTTCAAGTCTACACATGGTTGAGACTGGGTTGACATTTTTGTTTGTTGTTTGCTTTCCAATTTAAGGGTTTTTATCTTATACTGGGATCATTTGCTTCTGCTAAATTGTTGTTGTTGTTTGGTGTAAAAATGTATGGGTCCTTTTGAACAGCATGCTTAAAAGCTTTGAAGACTGAAACACTGTCTGTGTTCTTTTATGGTGTTCCAGATGTCCTATCAACACTCCACCATGACACACACACACACAGACACACAGGCACACACCCACACACACACGCGCACGCACGCACACACAAAGGGTCAGGATCAGAGGCTGTCAGCAGGTACTCCAGGCTCCTGAGTGGTGACAAAGTACATGTCACCATGTTCTAGGTGTGTGTCTGTGTGTGTGTGCATACTTCCGTCCGGCATCATTTGACACCAGTAGAGAAGTGATTGGACCACCTCCCCTCTCTTTCCTCTCACCACCCAGCATGCTAGCATACGGCCTATCTATCACCTCGACACCTCACCGCGTTCCCATACTTCACATTAACCGCAGTTCACTGCTACAGCAGGGAAACGACACATATGTGGACAACCGGATGACGCTGAGGTTCTCAGGCACAAAAATGAATATATTTTTATTTTATCCAGAGAAACCTGTAAAGTGTTTAATTATTTCTCTCTGACATAACATCAGCCTGGAGGGTAAAACACAATCCGTTGTGTGATAATGTTTAACTTTTAGTTTTAATAGTAATGTTTTATTGTTGAATGTATTTTAGTTTCTCTTTTTAACTGGTTAGATTTCTACGAGATGGATTAACCCGTCTCAAGTCCAGCACATGCTTGTGGACTCGGAAAAATGATACCTTGGCAGATTAACTTCCAGTTCAAACTGACATGTTATGCCACTCGTCAACCTAGCTGAATACACACACACACACACACCAATATTTCATTCACAGCCAACACCAAGGACAAGACTGGATTCTATCTCAGCCACCCCAAAGACATCCGGCAGATCATTTGGGCGTTTTCAGTGTGTAATTCTTAAATGGAAGTGTCTCCATATTCTCTTTTGGCACATCCTTTTCCAGTCCAATCCCAGGATTTGGACAAGAGCTGGATAATGTTCTCAACGGAGTTTGGGGCCACTGCCAGTGGGAAACGAGTTGATTTCCTGGGCGGAACAATTACATGTGACAGATTCCATCTACCCATGGGAGGATTTGGAATCTTTGCTCTCTTTCTCTCCCTCTGTCTCTCTCTATATCTCTTTCTGTCCTTCTTCATATGAGAGAGCATTGACATTTCAATCCCAGTATCCAGTGTCAGAGTTGAAACTATACATGCACCGCCTTCTGGCATGCTGTTCTGAGAATGAGCTCCATTGTGTGTCTAGGCCCCGTTGTTAGCCATGTCACTGCGTAGGACAGCGTAGGACAGATTATCATACAGCATTGTACTGATCGGTACTACAATTAAATTCAGTATAGCCGGAATAGCAAACAGCGTAACACAGTCCAAGTAGGTCTTGGTGTTAAAAGGCTTATGAAACACACCATTAAAGTCAAACTGTCTGTGTACACATTTCGCAATAAAAAATGCCTAGTAATACATCTATATATTACCACATAAAAGGATAGAGTATGTAATGTTTGGTGTACACAATTAATTAGTCATGTTTGAAAATGTGGTTATGAGTACATTTAGAGCTGATAGTTTATTTTTGGACTATGGACCGTTTACTCACAAACCCTCATGCACGCTCAATCTTTCAAACTACACGCAAGATGATTTACTTTAAAATGCCTGTGGGTAGATGAAGGATATGAAACCTGAAGTGACAGCAGTGCAGTGACCTCATCCAGGGCTGTATTTAAGTGTCTCTGTGAAACAGTTAACCAAACACAGCTCCCGTTAAGGCTTCTTAGAGTTCTGCTTTGCACTCTGGGTTCCCTCTGCTGATAAAATCACATTGATCAGCTATTTTTAAGCATGTGACAGTTGTTAATGTTTGGAAAAGGGTTTGGATAAGGGCGTGTGATAAAACATGACTGGGATGAAAGCCTTGACAAGCAGTGGGGAGTATTCTGTCATTCCGTGGGCGGCGGCCTGTACTCCTATTACTTCTCCAGGCCAATATAAATGAGCACTTCAAGGAATACATCTGGATTCTGGAAGCTCTAGTTCCCATATGCAATTGGATATAGCCAGCAGTCCTATGTACTTGACATTTACATCCACACACAGTGAAAGAGTGGGAATAGTCCCAATTTCAAGGATTAATCACTGGGAAAAGTTTCAACTGAATCTTATGTGTTATGTCACAGTGGGGCTGTCATTATGTTTCCTGTTTAATGTATAGAATCCAGTGCCTACACACATTCCGGTTAACAATTGACTTCACCCACGGGAATCATCACACGTTTACTCACCCATGTCTTCTCAGGATATTAAAAAACATCTGTCTTTGAGAATGACCCACACACACCAATACACATACATACAATTACTTCCCTTTCAGAAGTCAGACGGAGGGCCTATAAATATACAATTATTATATAATAATCTTATAAAACAAAAATGGTGACTGATAGATTCATGTCTGTCAACTTAAGGAGGTGATCGCAGAGGAAGTGTAAAGTAATGTCAATACCTCAGACAGATATCCGGCTCTTTGAGAGAGAGGTGCCGGTCCATGAGGAGCAACGTAAGGAGCAGAAACAGGCTGAGAACAAACATCCATCTATTTAGAGAGCAACCAAGTGCTGCTGACATACCTGAATCCAATCAGTGGCCGGAAGGGTCGACCGAAACCCGACAGATTTTGGATCGGGTTCAACCCGTTCCATGAACCTTGTCCGTGACCACCACCTGCCTGTGGGGTCAAATACAACCCCAGACATTAAACAGTCAGACTGGACCATATGTTGGAACGGACCAGCAGCACCTATGTCTGACAGGGTCAAATGCCACATGACTGATTTAGGATCCGTGTTATCCAATCGCCATGGCTCACCTCACTGTCGCTAGCCTGAAGCAGTTTAGTGAAAAGAGCTACCTGGGAGGGTCAAACGCCAGATGCTAATCTAGGATCAGTTTTAACATGACCCACCACCCTAAACTGATTAGCAACATCAATCTTGTGTAGACGGCTCTCAGATCTCTCTTTTTTATTTGTTCGAATTTCACAGGGTTGCTTTGACTGACTTCAGGTGGCCGATCACACTAACAAAATGCTATTTGGGAGTTTACCGGCTGAGTTTGACTCACTGACTGGCGGTGTTGATTTAAAGTGGGTTTTTATTGTGGCCAAGCGTGGCTGATAGGTCGGAGGCACCCACAGTTGTGACCCGGAGAGGTTGTCAGTCTGGTCGGTATATTTTAGCCAACATCAGAGGAGTACTGGATTTCATCTAAAACATGCTGAAAGAATGAATGCCTTATTGTGCATGTTCAACCACCTCCACTCTGTGTGTGTGTGTGTGTGTGTGTGTGTGTGTGTGTGTCAGCCTGTGTTTGTATTTTACATGATGCTCACGTTCAATTCAATTACCTCTAAACCTCTTATGTGATGAGCCTGAAAAATCCTCCTGGTAATTTACTGTATGTTCTTAGTAGGATGGAAAGTTGGGCGGGAGGGGGGGGGGGTCTACTGTTGTTCCTCTAAGAGCAGAACCTTTCCACTACATAACTTGGGCCTGTATGTGATCAATGGAAATGGCTCTCTTGGCCCAGGGCCACTTTAAATCAGCTGACAGAGGGACGTTGCTGGTCGAAACGGGGGAAAGGGTTGAATGTGTGTGGTGTCAATTGTAGAGGTGGACAGAAGAGGTGATGAGGGTTAACCGACTGAGGTTCCACTCCGTAGGCAACTCTGCCGTTCTCTCTGTTTCTCTATCTGTCGATGTCCCATCGAGGCTGATAAAGGGCTTGTCAGTCTCTCTGGGACAGAAGACCACAGAGAATGAGCTTTTCAGGAGGGGGCAGGTTTTGCTCATGATTGACATGTCTGCCCTCCTATAGGATAATTTCTGGAGTCATGTCAGTGGACTCAATGAAGTACAGTTGGCAAGCCGTCACCCTTTCTGCAGACGGTGCAATGCTTTGCAGTTCACCTCTGCAGTGGCAGACGGAGACCCAAACCAGATGGCGAGGATGACTCAACAGCACAGGCTGATAAAAATAGCTGGGAGATGTTTATTGGTCTAAGCGACTGGAAGTATAACATCTGCTAGCATGCCTTGCTCATCATGTAGATGTGTTTTCCGCCCACCTGAGATGATGGTGCTTTATTACCACATATGGGAGAGATGTATCCTGTGGTGCTTTATTACCACCTATGGGAGAGATGTATCCTGTGGTGCTTTATTACCACCTATGGGAGATGATGTACCCTCTGGTGCTTTACTACCACCTATGGGAGATATGTACCCTGTGGCGCTTTACTACCACCTATGGGAAATGATGTACCCTCTGGTGCTTTACTACCACCTATGGGAGAGATGTACCCTCTGGTGCTTTACTATCACCTATGGGAGAGATGTACCCTCTGGTGCTTTACTACCACCTATGGGAGATATGTATCCTGTGGCGCTTTACTACCACCTATGGGAGATGATGTACCCTCTGGTGCTTTACTACCACCTATGGGAGATATGTACCCTGTGGTGCTTTACTACCACCTATGGGAGATGATGTACCCTCTGGTGCTTTACTACCACCTATGGGAGATGATGTACCCTCTGGTGCTTTACTACCACCTATGGGAGATATGTACCCTGTGGTGCTTTACTACCACCTATGGGAGAGATGTACCCTCTGGTGCTTTACTATCACCTATGGGAGAGATGTACCCTCTGGTGCTTTACTACCACCTATGGGAGATATGTACCCTGTGGTGCTTTACTACCACCTATGGGAGAGATGTATCCTGTAGTGCTTTACTATCACCTATGGGAGTCATGTACCCTAGAAATGTATATTGCTTCGCGTAACATACATCTGAGCCCTCAGTCTTATGGGAATGAGGTGGGTAGTTCATTGATGTTTAACACCACCCACACAGTTTTGTCTGTGTTAAGTTCCCGGTTATTTTGAGAGCAAGCACCAAACCACAGGCCGGATGAACTTCCACGGTACACTCATTGCCGTGTCATTTAACTGCTTTGTTGAAGGTGCAGTTGTTTGTGTATAAAGTGAGTAGAGGGGAGATGAGAGTATGTATGTGCATACCCATGTACACCTCCTCTCTCTCCCTCCTAATTTTCTTCCTTCTGTCTCCCTTACTGTCTCTCTCTCTATGAATTTTGAGAATCTGTGGGTCATCTCCTTCTGAAGCCCTTTAACACAATCGGGACCAAGGTTAGTGACAATTGTCCTCTGATGAACGTGTCTGATATGTGTGTCTTTAATTTGGCTAGGGGCTGTTCGTTGGAATGGGCCTGGCACTTCCTGGCATTCCTATCACAGTGCACAGACCAGAGCATTTGACCAAGAGACTATAAATGAAGTACTCCGTCCTGTCCAGACGATGGATATGAGATTGGTTAATCTGGAAGCTGCCTCGGGGCATATCTTTTTCTCTTACTGCGCCTGATTCCCAAATGGGACCCTATCCCCTATGTAGTGAACGACTTGTTGTTGTAATGGCCTGGTCAGAGGTAGTGCACTATAAGACATCATTGTTTGGAACGTGCTCTCTGTCCTGTTTGCGAGCCACATCAGAGATTGCGGAAGGAAGCTCATCATGTTTATCTAGCTCCTAAACGTTTCATACCCCGAAAACCAAACAGCTGCTTCCAAAGATATCAGACATTGGTGATGTCCAACGATGATGTCCTAATGATGTTCAAAGAGGCATTCAACTGACGTTGGTGCAAACCAAACAGAAGCCTTCCTCATGTGCACTAGAATAGGTGACTAAGATGCAATGATGCAATGAAAGCAGAAACTAATGACCAGACTGACTCTCCCAGACACTGGAGCATTCGAACTCTGGATGCCACAGAAGCAGCCTTAATCTCTGGACTAATTGTGCTGTGCAAGTTGTTGTTTTCCAAACCGTTTAGAGGAAGTGTCTGACGCACCAGAATAATACAGATGAAAAAAGAGGCTGATACTCAGGTTCCATGTCGGGACAGACGAGAAACAAAACACTCACTCCCTAACCAAACAGACCGTTTAAAGTCACACATCGGCTAGTTATTGTGCACGGGACCTACATGCCTTCAGGAAGTGTCTGGTACGTCAGACCAGGATGAAGTTGGTATAAACAGAGCTTGATTATGATGACTAACCTGGTCCAGTTCATTGTCATGCCGACTAGAGGCATACCGACTCTGGGTAAGCTAGAAGTGGGGCAAGAAAAAAAACAGACCAGTGATGACCAACCACTGCTACAATTCTGGAAAAGACATTGGCTTGCTGAACTCCGGAAGACAGGATAAGGAGTAATAGAGAGAAACGCAGACCTACCCATTTCTATTCTAGTCCTGTGGGTGGCAGGGGGCAGTTAGATTATTGGAACAGTAACTAGTCACAGGTTTGAATCCCAAACTCGACAAGGTTATGTGCAGTGTACTCATCTCAAATTGCTCCTGTAAGACACTTAGTGTACAGTAAGAGTGCCAATAGATGGAAGGGCATTCAGCCCCACTGAACAACACTGGGTAGCCTTGGTGAAAGAGAATGACTCATTTGGGTTAAGGACAGTGGCGTCTGAAGAGCTGCAGCAAACAGCCTTTTCTCCTTGCCCTTTACCAAGATCGACTCCATTGCAGTAGATGAATCACAAAACAGTGGAAATGGAAACTGGCCTGGAAAGGAGACGACATTCGGTCGTCAGGCCTCTGGCTAACTTTCTGCAAATAAACTGTCCTTTTTTAACCAGGCTTGCCTCGCTGTCGTACAAAAGTGACCACAGTACAAGACACTGCTCCTTCTGTCTGCTTCTGTTTCTGTCCGACAAATGCCTTTGAGTGTTCCGGTTCTGAGACTTCCTGCGTGGATCCGTGTCTGACTTCATGTGTGAGCTGAAGTGAATGGGAACTCCCGCAGCTGCTGTTCATACTGTAGGCAGCTACAGTGTTGTTTGGCTGTGGGATATCCAATCTCCATCAACAGAGTCTGTGTGGCGTCCAGTCTGTGTCCTCTGACAAGCCCCTGTATTCTTCTTTCTTCGACCTCTTTGTGTTTTGGCCTGGTTACACGTCTGTCTCTCTGTGTTCTACTTATCCTCACGCCTCCTTACGAATCTAGGAATTTAACACATTTACTCTGAGGAATTCTGTGGACCATTAAAAATCAAATGTCTCCTTCATGGCAGAGGGACAGGGAGACCTTGAAGGTCTATATTAAGACATGTATCGCCTCATTAACTCAATATGAGGCTAGGGAGGCCCAGAGAATAAGGCATTGTCCTAGAGGGTCAGAGGTCAGAGGTTAGAGGGCTATTTGACAGACAGACGTCTGTTGGCGTTTTTTGATGACATTCCTTGGCCTTCTTTGGACACTAGAAGGGTTCTTCAGTAGATAATGGTTATGGTTTCCATATTTTACTCCCATCATAAACCCTGTTCCATTCTTAAAGCTTTATTGGTTTAGATTTGTGTTGTGAAAACAACAATACAGAATGAAAAAAAACATTTAGCAATGTTTAATATAGCTCTCATGGAAATATATTGGATATTTGTAATAATGAAATTGTTCTGAAAATGGGAAAAGTAAACTGTTTATCAATTCTTTTGCATCTGGCTTGTATCCCAAAAAAATGTATTCATGTTTATGTTCCTATTTTTCTGTTTGTTTGCTGGTAACCCTGTAAATATTAAGGTTCACTGACACTGAAATATTTTTACCGAATGATCATTGGTTAACATTATTCTTGCTAAAAGTGTTTTTCAATATTTTCTCAGATAAGCACTCATGATGTTTTCTTCTCTTGCAGCGTTGCTACCGTGTGTCCTGTTGTTTAACGTGGATGACAAGAATGGTCTGTCATTCACCGGTCCGCTGGAGGACATGTTTGGATACTCAGTCCAGCAGTTTGAGAACAGTGAAGGAAAATGGTGAGAGACGTTGTTAGCGTTCTCTAAACGTTATTTCACAATAGTGTCTGTTTTCTTTCCTGTTGGCCCTGGTTTTCTTTAAACTGGACAAGTTCTATACTGAGATACATTGCAAAAGGATTGATATATACGTAACTCGTGATTTGTCGTACGGCGCCGCACAGAGTAGTCCCTGCCTCCCGTAGCTCGACCCATCCGCCTCAAATCAAGATTTCTGCCCGTTAAGTGAAAACAACCCACCCGAGCATCCACCCATCCTGCCAGTGAAGTCCTTATCAAACCCAGCATCCCTTGCTTCCTCACTTGATTGGTCACGTAGTGCAAGTTAAAGCCCTAGAAAATTCCACCGGCATTAAAGAAAGGTGAACTCCCACTCGGACAGCTCTACTGGTTTCCCTTCACAGAGTGATCCAGGCCCTTACTAAGTAACTAACTATCCGCTTTGCGTTTGGCTGGAAAGGCCTCGTTAAGTATGTGGGGGATCTTAACCAGCACGGGCAACTGTGATGAGAAACGATGGAAGGTCCCACCGCTTTCTCCCTCAATACTCGCGCAGATCACGTTGCATATTCCCTGTCAGCCCATATGTTACGCGGTCTTATACACTGCCATATGGGAGACCAGCACTATGTACTGATCAACTGGGCATCATTTCAATTTCACCCGGATACTTTCAGTTACTTTCTGTTTAAAGGAAACCTGCATGTACGACTGATCCTTCCATTATCAATACTAGTGAGAGAGAGATGTAGAGGGAGCGAGATGCTCCAGAGAATAAATGCCTGTGCTACTTAACCTGGGAGGCTGTAGATGTAAGCTGAGTGATCAATGTGCACGGCTCCATTAGAAGGCTCTTATTTACAGTGAGGCTTGTTAAAAGGGAGCCCAGCCAGAGGAAATCGGCACACTTGTCTTCAGGCCTGCGATACCGAGAGCCACTCCACTGTAAGAGCTGGAGATGATCACAGCTTTCTCTTTCTCAGATGTTTGTGATTCCTGATAGTTGTGCTTGTTCCCAACACTCGGCCCCACTTCAGTCGATCAGGGGCCATTAAGAGAGCGGAATGTTAATTGGCTGAACTGTTTACATGCTAGCGGGTGACTAGATTGGTTTAGCATTCTAGATTTCTGGGAGAGAAATAGCAGTGGACCTTACAGATTGCAGTGACATAAAAATCACTTAGCTAACATGATTTCTTCTAAATCAGAGAATGGGTTAGTGACTTTGAACTGCTGATGAATGAAGCAAATATATACATTGTTTTGAACAACTGCTCACGCCACTGCTCTTTCTATACACCTTCATGTTATCAATGTCCATGTCCATTACATGTGCAAATGTATGCCTAAAGTGAAACCATGTGTTTGACTGTCATGGCTGAACTCTGTCACTTTTTTATTCCTCTGAAGGGTACTTATCGGTTCCCCCCTTGCCGGTCAACCAGCCAAACGGACTGGAGATGTCTACAAATGTCCTGTGGGTCGAGGGCCAAACCCTGAATGTATCAAATTGGAACTGCCAAGTGAGTTCATGCTCATTTTCTAACCTGCATGCACCCAGTCGCGAGTGGGTATTTCAGCTATTAGCTCTAGCTGAGCAGAGGCTTCACCACTAGACACAGAAGTGTTTTATTTTCTGGTATGCTGCTCCGCTCTGGTGCGCTGGGACAGGACGTGAGGGGCTGCAGCATCACAACAGCCCAGGAAGACCCTATATAAACAGGATTTGGATGTCTCATCACAGCCACTCATAACAATATCATCATTAGTAAACAGATCATCAACAGGTCTCCAGTGCTGCAGTTTCAACCCTCTGGGTTTGTGCATGCTCAGTACCAGGGATTGAACTGGACTGAAACACTGTGGTTGCCAGTGCTCTATATACTCTTTACTTTTGAGCTGATGTTCTGTAAAGAGGAACATCTTAAAAGCTTAACTCTGAATAGGAGCTTCATTCCATTTCAAATATGGAAGGAAACATAAATAACTGAAAAAAATGGGATTGGACATAGACTCACTGTTATTAATTTAGCGGCTCTCATTCATTTCATATATGATGGCTATCAGCCAATCAACAACCAGGATTCAAACCAATTATTTGCACTTTTTTAACTTGTATTGTTTCTATGTTTTATAACTATGTAATAATGATAGAGGTAAGAATACAGTATTGGTCCTCGAGATAATAATCAAGTCATCCGTTTATGGTGTGACATTCACAGTCGCTGTATTGTCTCTGTGCTTGACTGGGCCGTCTTGTTCTGCCCCCATTAAATGTGACATGGATTATGGAAGTGGGAGAGAACAGAGAGAGTACATTATGAAAGTAGCCAAAATGAATAATCAGAAGACGCAAGGGCAGACTGGCAATATGGCAAATTGGCTTAGCGCTAAATAGGCTAGTAGATTTGTTTGGCTAGTGTCTGTCTACCTTTCTGTTAATGAAGAGATAGGTGAATGGAAATACAGTGGATATAAAAAGTATACACACCCCTGTGAAACTGACAGGTGTTTGTGATGTAAAAAAATAAGACAAAGATAATCATGTCAGAACCTTTTCAACCTTTAATGTGACCTATAATGTGAACAATTCAATTGAAACAAACTGAAACTTTTGAGGGGGATTTAAAAAAATTCAAACCTCACAATAACCTGGACAACCTTAAACTAATACTTTGTTAAAGCACATTTTGATTTTATTACAGCACTCAGTCTTTTTGGGTAGGAGTCTATCAGCATGGCACATCTTGATGATGCAATATTTACCCACTCTTCTTTGCAAAAGTGCTCCAAATTTGTCAGATTGCAAGGACATCTCCCGTACACAGCCCACTTCAGATCACCCCACAGATGTTCATTTGGATTCAGGCCTGGGCTTCTTCTTCTGGTGAAGCCATGCTTTGGTGGATTTGGATGTGTACTTTGGGTCGTTGTCGTGCTGAAAGACGAATGTCCTCTTCATCTTAAGCTTTCTAACAGACGCCTGAAGGTAATGTGCAATTATTGACTGGTATTTTGAACCGTTCATAATTCCCTCCACCCTGACTAAAGCCCCGGTTCCAGCTGAAGAAAAACAACCACAAAGCATTATGCTGCCACCACCGTGCTTCACTGCGGGTATGGTCTTCTTTGGGTGATGTGCAGTGCTGTTTTTGTGCCAAACATACCTTTTGGAATTATGGCCAAAATGTTCAACCTTGATTTAATCAGACCATAACACATTTATCCACATGCTTTTGGGAGACTTGATGTTTGCTTTTGCACACTTTAGCCGGGCTTGGATGTATTTTTGGTCAGAAAAGGCGTCCGTCTTACCACCCTACCCCATAGCTCGTTCATATGAAGAATACGGAAGATTGTTGACCTATGTAGCACACAGCCTGTACTTGCCTCCCTGACCAGTTTTCTCCTCATCTTTTCATAAATTTTGGA
Source organism: Esox niger (assembly GCA_016801105.1). NCBI lineage: Eukaryota > Metazoa > Chordata > Actinopteri > Esociformes > Esocidae > Esox > Esox niger. Next base: position 92 of record JACXGJ010006619.1, on the reverse strand, counting down.
GGGTTGTCCAGATCTTGGTAATGTCTCTGTTGTGCCATATTTTTTTACTTGATGATGACTGTCTTCATTGTGTTCCATGGTATATCTAATGC
>JACXGJ010006618.1:0-23748 GCA_016801105.1 Esox niger | reverse complement strand
TCATCGAGTATAACACAAAAAGTCTTCATGAACAAAATCACAACTTACATGCAGCAGGGGAGGAAGTAGACATAGGAAAGCACAAATCTTAGCACTTTTTCGAAAGTGTCAGGACAGCAGCTAAAGGGAGCTGAAACATTTCAGATAGTATCAGGAGCAGGGGAAGCATCGAAGGCCTCCTAGGGAGCCAGTCACTCCATGTCAGAGACAGTCGGGTCCACAGCAACGAGCATTGCTGTCTCCTCACATTCTCCGTCCTTGGGCTTTAGAAATGGTTACGGATCGTAGCCCCTCCTCTTGACTAACACCCGGTACCACCCACTTGGGTGATGCTACTCAAGAGCCGCCACAAAAGGGCTGGAAGCTCACCTCACAATAATCTTGGTCAGAACAGCTTATCCCACTTCATTTCCCGCTTCTGCAATCCATTGCTTTCCTCTCTCCTCATTTCCCCTCAAGCCGTTGTCATGGCAATCCAAATAAACATGCCACAAATATATGTTTGCTTTTAATCAAAATCCTGCTACTCTGAGAGTCAGAACCACAGGATGTAGGGATTAAGCCCTAAATCAGCCGAAACCACGTTTTAAATGTAATTTCTTTATGTGTACACATGCATGCGTTTGTGGAAGTTAGAATTCTACCTCTACCTTATCAGTGCACTTCCATCTACAATATTGCTGCTATTAGCCCCCAATGTAGCTTCTTATCGGGACGTTATCAGTGCATCTCCGTTTAAAGCACATAACCTCCTGTGTTTCTGCCTCCATACCAATATTGCAATGCTTAGCGTCCGTTCTGCATTCCCTTTTTAAGTGCTGATGCCTATCTTTCTGATAAGTGCATGTTGGTTTACTATCTAGCACACACACACGCACACGCACACACACACTGCACGCACACAGGCTGACAGGGAGGCCTGAGAGCAGAGAGGGAGAATATTCCAGTGGTGTAAAGGATGAAAGCCAATCAATGGTTCGCGTCCATAATGGACTGTCCAGCCCTGCCAAACCAAAGTCAGATCAATCCCTCTGTAACCCACGGTAAGCCTGTGAGATGAAGGCATGTTTTCCTCCTTCTTGACCTTTTCAACCGGCAGATACACGTATCTTTGGTGTTCATTCTCCTCCCCTGGCACTGTGTGTGCGTGTGTGTGTGTGTGTGTGTGTATGTGTGTGTGTGCGTGTGTGTGTGCAAGCGAGGGGACATGTTGAAGAAAAAGACCACCGGAATGAAATTGAGAAGATTTACGGTGTTAACAAAGACCTGGAAAATGTGTTGTTAGAGATTTGGTCAAATTTTCCCAGTTGATAATGGAACTCCGGCTCGATATTTCCTTGGTGGTGGAGTGAAAGTGTATCCTCTCATTGTGTGAATAGAGAGGCTATGCTGTTAACAGAGGGGCACCGTGCACAATATTAATAGTTAACAATATGAACTTGCGTGTGCGTGCGCATGCACGTGCGCGTGCCGGTGCGTGGGTGTCTATGTTCTAGGAGTGGGCTCCCTTGGGCTGTATGGGGGGGTGCGAGACGTCCTTTACCACTGCTGTGCTCAGCCTGACACATGCAGGGATGTTAAAGAGAACTTAGAGACACTGTTTCCACTGGGGCTATTGGCATACCACTACTTTTTTAATTGTCCTTCCCCAGAGGCCTCATGCATTCTACACAATGATTTTCATTCCCCTTATCCGGTATAATGAGCAGACGGGACACTGTGGAAGCAGAGGCTGACAAGAGAAAAGCTTCCTGCCTTTTATTGCCATCTATTGTGTGTCTTTGTCCTTGTAGCGCGCTGGGCGCCACTGGGACCTCTGCAGGGGTCTCACTGGGTCTCACTCCCAACACAAAGCTTTTGTTTCAGGCATCTTGCTCCTAATGAAACTGCAGTCTAGCGAGGGAGACCACGAAGCAGGTGATCCTGCCTGATATTCATGAAAATCAGCTGTGTTCGTTTTGGGCGCTTTTCATTTAGGATACGTTGGAGATGTGTGCAAAGGAGAACGAGTTTAAGAGCATCCTGTTTGCCCTGTGCTACTTCCATGCGGTGGTGGCTGAGAGGAGGAAGTTTGGAGCCCAGGGCTGGAACAGATCTTACCCCTTCAACACGGGCGACCTCACCATTTCCATCAACGTGCTCTACAACTACCTGGAGGCCAACTCCAAGGTAACCAGGACACGCACACGTTATACATTACAGTAGTTACTTGCAAAGCCATGGTCTCTGGCAATAAGGCCATTTTCAAATTATTCTGTCTGTGACCCCTTTTCAACCTGTCTGTTACCCCTTTTCAACCTGTCTGTGACCCCTTTTCAACCTGTCTGTGACCCCTCTTCAACCTGTCTGTGACCCAGGTGCCCTATGATGACCTGCGCTACCTTTTTGGAGAGATCATGTATGGAGGTCACATCACTGATGACTGGGATAGAAGGCTCTGTAGAACTTACCTGGAGGAGTATATCAGGCCTGAGATGATGGAGGGAGAGCTGTGCCTGGCCCCCGGCTTCCCTCTGCCTGGGAATATGGATTACAACGCGTACCATCAGGTCAGTTAGGATCTACATCTACATTAGGTTAGAAGCAGAGCTCTAAATCGCCCCCCATGTGGGATCATGGACTACAACTGCCATTACATCATCTAAAAATTGTATACTACTTTAAACCAAAGTACATGTTTGGAGCAAATAATGTAAATTATTGAATAGCAACCTTGAGAGTTTCAAGGTGGGAAAAGGTATCATTTATCAGTTGCTTTACTGTATATGTGGACCGTATACTTGGTTTTTGTATCAATTGCTAAACTACAAAATTGTATCCATCATTTATTATACAAAAACCTTGACATTTAGAAATCTATATAAATCTCCTGTGAATAACTGCAGGTATAAGAGTGTTGTCAGTTCAGATCTGCTTGTTTTTCTCTTGTTCGATGCACTGATTCGTTTCTAGAATCTGTTCTGCTTGCTTCTGTTATGACAGCAGGAACTTTGCTTCACCACAGCCCTCTTAAAAAAAAAGACAACTGCCAAGATTTATATCAGTAACTCTGGCTCGCTAAAATGTCCGCCGGCCCTCACAGCTTGTCCACATTCCTCCCACCAGCTCCCCAGGGAGAGGTTGTATTTAATTATCCCCTAGTCCTGGTGCTGTTCACTGGGCACGTCTGGGCTGAGAGAGACACCCAACGTGGAGGTCTGGAGCATTTTTCACTTGGCCTGCGAACAGAGAGAGAGTAGGGGGAGGGAGGAAGCTGTGACTGAGACTCGGATGGGGAACTGATGGTACTGGAAAGACCTGGCGGTCTCTGGGGAACTATTAGGGCATGTGCTCTACCTCAGCCATCTGTACTATCAAATACTATACTATAACGGAGGAAAAGGTGAAATAGCATTGTTATGCATTTATAGACTGTAACAGGAGACATTCAGCCACTTTGGAATGAAAATGCCACCTTTATAAAAAATGAATTGGTTGGACCATGCCAGTGACCCCAATGACCAAACACCATCTAAAATGGTCCTTTCTTTTGCCCTAACAGGGCTTGAATAGTGGTCTATATTCTGGATATACTCCTGTATATCTGTCCTTGTTATGTTTACGTGTACTGTATGCTTTCAGGTGAGTACTGATGAAGGATGGGAAGCCACTGTACTTACTACCACAAATTATTTAGCATTGTAATTTAGCATTGTAATGTGTCATTTCCTCCCACTCCAGTACATTGATGAGGCACTTCCTGCAGAATCTCCCTACCTGTACGGCCTGCACCCAAACGCTGAGATCGGCTTCCTGACGCAGACGTCGGAGAAACTGTTCCAGACGGTCCTGGAGATGCAGCCCAGGGATGGAGTGGCTGGCGAGGGTAGTGGGACCTCGAGAGATGAGAAGGTAGGGCTGGATTAACTGGATGAACGATGAGCCATACCCCGGTCATACCAAACCAGTGTTCTGGACATAGATGAAGAGGAGATTCTCCACTCAGAATGATTTAGTAGTGTACACTCTGTTTGTGCCCCAGAAAGCGACCCAGAGTGCAGAGAAAGGTGGGTCAGGTTTAGAGCAATTGCTGCCTGAGAATGTTCTGTGGACTGAGGAATGTTTTAGAAGTGTTAAAAGGGAACCGAGCTGAATGGATCCAGCTCAACTCCTGTCCGAGGTTCCGTTCGGTCATCGGTCTGCAACGTTCCTCTGGTATTGCCATTGGATTGCACGTATCCCCTCTGGCCCCTGAATGTTCCTGTAGGTTTCCCAATGTCCATAGCCTTCAAATACCCTTCAGTGTGTTACTTTAAAACATTTTCCCAATATCTGAAAAAAATGAGTTTGTACTAGTGAATAAAGTAAACCCTGCCTCTGTTACACTGTAAATCACTGAGTGTTATACGGCTCTGGAAAAAAATAAGAGACCCTGTCCCCTTTATCTTTCCTTTTCAAAGAAGTTGGAAAGGAAGGTTGGAAACAGAAGGGTTCAAATTAAGAGACCACTGCAATTGAACACTTCAGTTCCTCACTCAAAACTTTCCTTTTCAACTTCTTTGGAAAGGAAAGAAAAAGCTGTGGTCTCTTGATTTTTTCTGGAGCTGTATGTTCCACACCTATGCTGTCACCTTTCTAATGTGACACACAATATCAGCTCTCTGTGTTATAATGGTTGTTTTTTTAACAGTCTATAAGGCTTCTTCTTGTGTCGTGAGTGAGAGGAGGCCACTTGTGCCCCAGTAGATTTGATTACAGTCACTCCTACATTATCTGCCACTTCAGAGCTGCCTGACATTTAATACTATAGACGTGTGCACGTACATGGGTGTGCGAGTTGGAGGTATTATGACGGCTGACCTTTGCAACTCGGCAGCGGGGACACTTGTGTCTTAACAGATGACGAGCTTTGCGCTGCGCTGCGCTACTGCGAGGTGCCCATTGGGAGGACGCAACCGACGGGGACCTCCGTAAAGCAGTGGGAGGCGCGGCAGCCCGGGTTCATGTTGTTGGGATGAAACCGGTCCTTAATTAGGAAACTGGCTAGCACAAAATCTGGAGAAAACAAAGGAAGCATTCCGTTTGGTATGCAGGCTGGCGTGATGCTGAGGAGGACAGGTTCAATATTTGAACGGAGAATCCGGAGATATTATGATCTCCAGTCCTTTGTTAAATGTTTAATCTGTCAATTGATTTGGCTTGGGAAAGGGTTGGCACAGACATAAGCTTTCATCACTTACCAGCAGAAGTAGGAGACAACACTGTTTGATTCTCTGGGGATTGGACTGTTATTCAAGACAAGGAGCTGTTGTTGCAGATTTTTGTCATGAATATTTATACGTTCTTTGTTCTTATTATCAAGCTTTCTTGACGGATGTAATCTGTTTTGATTCCCTGATTTTCAGTGATTGTGCATAATATTTAGCCTTCCTTTAACCCTGTCTACACACACCCCAGGTCCGGTCTGTGTTAGAGGAGATCATGGAGAAGTTACCAGAGGAGTTCAACATGGTGGAGCTTTTAGGGAAGGCTGAGGAGAGGACTCCCTACCAGGTGGTGGCGCTGCAGGAGTGTGAAAGGATGAACATGCTCACCCAGGAGATAAGGGGATCCCTACGCCAACTCAACCTGGGACTCAAGGTGAGTCGGTCAACTCATTTAATCACTCCAACAAGGTCAAACAGACTATAACATCCCGAATTTAGGTTGAGGAACATTATTTTGTTCTTCACAATAATTACCTGTAAACAATACCAATGTAAACTGCTTGTGTTTATTCAACTTCCAAGGAAACTCCCTAATGAATAATAAGTCCAGCTTTGGTGGTTGAGCATGTAAAGTGGCAGTAGTTGTACCTGTAGCTGTAAATAACATAAACTGTAGCTGTAAATAAGTTCAGGAATAGCTGTAACTATAAACTATAGCTGTAACTATAGGTATTGCTATAGCTGTAACTATAGGTATAACTGTACAGTTACTATAGGTGTAACTGTAACTGTAGGTGTAACTGTTGCTATGGTTGTTTCTGTGATTGTAACTACAGTATAACTGAAAGCATTTTACTGTAACTTTATACACCTACTAAATGTAGTTGTAACTGTAGTTGTAGCATCGGTGGTCACTTCAACTGTGATCGTAACAGTAACTGTGTGCATGTTCCTGTGTGCATTCATCCAAGTGAACATGCACACAGGAACATGTGTGATGTTGCTCTGCTAGAATGAGACACTTGCGTAGAGACAACTTGACTGTGCTATCTGTCCGTTAAAACTTATAGCCCAGGGAACTCAGGCCTTTTCCAAGGAGTTATGAGGTTCGATCCCTCAACACAATGCCTCCAATAAATTGCCTCAGTGATTTAAAAGCCATGTACTGTATTGTACCAGCAATTGGAGTCATATTTCATCTTTACTGGGGAAATAAAATTGAATCTCAGAATATCAGCCTTGGCAGGAAGCGTTGAGGGCATTATGAGGCATACTGCCTTCTAGAGTTGAAAGGGTTACTGGGACAGGGTTAACACTCTATAGAAGATACATCTGTGTACTTTTCATAAAATATGGTTGTAACGGCCAGACATTGACATGCATTAATCACCCATATGGTATTTATTGAAGGACCCAATGTTTGATAGAGCAGTTTAACTTGTCAGTAAAAAAAAGGAATGTGCCTTGGGTGTAGACATGGCCCATGTGTGTAAGGCCGCTAAATCAGCTTTTATGCACACGCCTCTCATATATACACCGCTTTCTCAAGCCAGCTGATATATGAGAGGTCAATTACAAAAGTGTGCAGTCTGAAAATGGCTGGAAAAATGCTGGAGAGGTGTAGACTGACATTGAGCGTGTGTTTGACTGCAGCTCTGCCCAAACCACTGGCAGGCACACAGTGTGTGGGGAGCAGGGTGGCTTCGTAGACACAGGCTGACAGTGTTCGTAAATCCTCTGCCTGACTTCGAGTCAGTGTTCGTAAATCCTCTGCCTGACTTCGAGTTTCAAAGGGGCATTTGACCTCCAGGGACCTTTTTTTAGGTGGTTTGTATTATGTTTGAGAAATTTCTTTGACACATAATTGACCGGCAGGGGTGCACGAATGGCATTTGTGTGCTAAACAACACACTTTGGTATGTCGGAACGTGTTTGAAAGAGGAGGTTTCTGTACCGATCGCTTTTCATGTTGGCGCAGTTGTTCTTGTTTGGATGTCTTGCAATTATGTTCCTATCTGCATATACGTTGATAAATGTACACGGTCAACACTTTTCCAAAATGGAAAAATACTACAACTTCCTGCTTTGGCACCGACCCCTACCACAGCAGTTTGTGTTTTCCCCGGCCTGGGCAAATTAACTTGAGCTTTGTTAACATTAGCGTAGTTAATATATGCAACTCATTGGTGTCTGATAAAGACTGAGGATGGATTAGAAGATTTTTATATGTGATTTTACATGGTGATCTTTTATCATACATGTTTTAGACGGATTAGGCAAAGATGACAATGATTTGTGAGTACTACATGTATGTTTTTAAAAGGTGATATTCTGGAAAAATACATTGAAATACAGACTGAACTATGTATTTACTAATTGCATTTACATCACAACAGTTTCTTAAGTTAGTCAATTGTATTGATTTGTTCCTTGCTTTTTGCTTAACAAACAGAGGATTTGGAAATTGATGTACTGCTTCATTTCATTATTGTACTTTTAGAAGCTACAGTAACTACTGAGATCTGTGCCTAGGATTCATATTGTAAAACACATAGCTATGGCTTTTAGATATGGCTATTGCATAATTGCTTTAAAAAACACAGTACGTTCATTCTTGCATGTTAATGAAAGTTTTTCTTCTAAATAGTGCTACCATTTTATTCCCCAATCGCCATTTTATTAGGGAGGCAGTATTTGTGTTCGCGGTAAAATTTGCTGGACTTGGTAGTAATTTATGAACAGATTAATTAAAGTCTACCGCGAAATTTAAATGTGCTAAATGTTAAATGTGCTTCTGTTAAAGAGTTGTATTTTAATCACATTAATGTATTAACAGTAATCTTTAATATAATTTAATTCTGATTGTTTTCTCACCCTCAGGGAGAGCTGACTATGACCAGTGACATGGAGAGTCTCCAGACTGCCATCTTCCTCGATCTGGTTCCAGAGTCATGGACCCGACGGGCCTACCCCTCCATGTGTAGCCTGGCTCTGTGGTTCACTGACCTTCTGGGGAGGGTCAAGGAGCTGGAGGCCTGGGCCACTGATTTCATCCTGCCCTCCACTGTCTGGCTGGCTGGATTCTTCAACCCTCAGTCATTTCTCACTTCCATAATGCAGGCTATGGCCCGCAGGTAGGATTCAGCACTTAAACCACTATTACGGAAATATTGCCGGAAAAAGTGGTTCCATTAGACACAATTTACTGAGTTATAATGGATGATTTTGCTCTAAAATTATGTTTGTATGTTTTTCTCATAAAAAATAGTTTTCCGTGATTATAAAACATACCCTGACCCAAAGTTAGTAATCTTAATTAAAGGTGTAAGCACAGAACTATTCAACCCAAGCTGCTAGTGACACAGTCTCCCATGACCCTGTCAGGAATGAGTGGCCGTTGGATCGGATGTGTCTGCAGTGTGACGTCACCAAGAAGAACAGAGAGGACTTCAGCACTCCTCCCAGGGAGGGGGCATACATACATGGACTGTACATGGAGGGAGCGCGCTGGGACACTCAGGTACAGTGGTGACATAGGTAGTGTGTGGTGCTAGGACACTCAGGTACAGAGGTGACATAGGTAGTGTGTGGTGCTAGGACACTCAGGTACAGAGGTGACGTAGAAGAAAGATTATGGATACTCACAAGCTTATTAGGGGTTACAAAACAGTTCTGAAGCAATCTTAAGTAAATCAGTCAACATAAGATAGATCGTGAGTTGGGGCAGAATGGGGCTAGCAGAACAACCATTGGTTCGATTGAAACGGGGGACCAGGTCAGAAATGTATGCTCTCGCTACTTTAAGTCTGGATAACGGTGTCAGTAAAATGACTACATTTTTTATGTCAATATTAGGTCAGGGAATTATGGTTTGTGGCTGCTATGCGGCTTCAGGGCCTGGCCAACTGGCCAGCATTTAGTCAATCATGAATTCTATATTATACCTGAGAAATCTTGAGGTGAATGTGAGACCATTTGTCAAAAGCTAAAGCTGAACTTAATCTTGCAACAGGAAAATTATAATAGACACAAGTTAAGCTTTAACCGAATGGCTCAAAAAGAAGAAATGGAGGGTAATGGAAAAGCCATGTCCAGATCTCAGTCCAACCAAATGCTTTGGGGGAACCTGGCATACTTGAAAACATTACTGTTAAGAAGAGTGGGCAAAAGTTAATCCCAGTAGATGTAAAACACTGATAGACGGTTAGTAGAAAAGGCTACATTATGTTATTTCAGCCAAAGGGGTCAACAACAACTTTTCTGCACTAGGGAACTGCATTACTTGATTTTTAATTCCTAAACAATTGAAGTATAAACTGAGGAAAGAAACCACTGGAGCTTTTTCTTTCCTTCCCAAAAAAGTCGAAAAGGAAGGTTTAAGTGAGGGACAGAAGTGTTAAAATGAAGAGACCACTGGACCTTTTTCTTTCCTTCCCAAAAAAGTCGAAAAGGAAGGTTTAAGTGAGGGACAGCTAAAATGAAGAGATCACTGCAAAATGAACGCTGTGCAATGGTCTCTTAATTTTTTCCGGAGCTGTATTGTAAAACATAAAAAATCTGTCATTTTCATCATCTTTTGCCAGTTCCTATGATGGGAAAAAGTCAATTTCCAGAAAGTATTCTTATTTAGGTTTCGGCAGTGCGGGTTGGAGAGCTAGGTTATTGATGTCATTTTTAGGGTTAGGTTAAGGTTAGGGGAATATGCATTTTTTCTGGTCCTTATAAGGATAGAAATAAAAGGCTGTGTAATGTGTGCGCGTGTGCATTCTGTTTATACTATTTATAAACATACACTCATATTGCCTCTTCTGGCTCTCCTGGACGGTCCTATTGGACCAGTTAATTAGTGAATGTGCAAAGTATGGACTAGCTCACTTTAATTAACATTAAGAGCTGCACTGATGGGTTCTATCTATGTTAAAAGCTGGAGGAAGACCGTGAGTGAGGGAGACAGGAAGACAGACTGACAGAGAGAAAGACAGAACATGAGGGAAACAGGAAGACAGGCAGACAGAGAGATGAAAAGTGACAGAGACTGGCAGGGAGACAGACTGACAGAAAGACCAGGGAGCCATCAGAGAGACATGCAGAGAGGGAGAAAAGTGGGGAGGTAGAGAGAGAGTCAGGGAAAGGGCTGGGAAAATGTCCTCTATGTTCCTGTCTCTTCTGTTCCCCCTTATCTCTCCGCTCCTCGCCTTTCTCTTCACATCCTTTCTTCATAACTTGTTTCTTCTACTCATACTGGCTGCCCACCCTTCCCCTCCCCTTCTCAGCTTTGGGCCAGCACTCTGCCAGTCAGGGTGTAACAGAGTGTGAGTCGCATCCCTCCATCTGGAGCCTGGCCCCGCCCTCGCTGCAGCTGTACCAGTCAAAGATTTATGATAAACCAGCTCATCTATATGAATGAGCCAAACTACTTATTCAGGGGGATGCGGACATCAAAGATGGGGGATTATACAGTAACACTATGCTCTACGTATATAATGGAAAACTAGAGATTCTAGTAGGGAGATCGGAAGAGGATGTATGTTTATGTTCAGAACAGTAGCTTATTATTTAGATGCATTATAGTAAGCTCTGGTCTTTCTATTTATTAATACAGTGGATATAAATAGTTTAGACACACCTTTTAAAATGCCAGGTTTTTGGGATGTAAAAGAATGAGACAAAGATAAATCATGTCTGAACATTTTTCATTTTTAATGTCACCTATAATGTGAATAATTCAATTTTATAAATAAACTGAAATCTTCGAGGGGGAAAAATGAAAAATAAAAACCTTACAATGAACTGGTTGCATAAGTTTGTACACCCTCTTATAACTGGGGATGTGGCTGTGTTCAGAATTAACGAATCACATTCAAACTCATGTTAGATAGAAGTCATTACACGCCTGCCATCATTTAAAGTGACTCTGATTAATCACAAATCAAGCTCAGCTGTCATCAAGTGGAGAAAATATGGCACAACAGAGACATTACCAAGAACTGGACATCCCTCCAAAATTGATGAAAAGAAACTAGTCAGGGAGACTTCCAAGAGGCCTACAGCAACATTAAAGGAGCTGCAAGAATTTCTGGCAAGTACTGGCTGTGTACTAAATGTGACAACAATCTCCCATATTCTTCATATGAATGGGCTATAGGGTAGGGTGGCATTGAAGTTTTTGGCCATAAGTATGTTTGGCACAAAAACAACACTACACATCACTCAAAGAACACTATACACACAGTGAAGCATGGTGGTGGAAGCATCATGCTTTGGGGCTGTTTTTCTTCAACTGGGGCCTTTATCAGTGTGCAGGAAATTCTGAACACAAAACCAAATTCTTGGCACAAAACCTTCAGGTGTCCATTAGAAAGCTGAAGATTAAGACAAATTTCACATTTCAGCACAACAACGACCCAAAACACACATCGAAATCCACAAAAGTATGGCTTCACCAGAAGAAGATTAAAATTTTGGAACGGCCCAGACAGAGCCCAGACCTGAATCCAATTGAACATTTGTGGGGTGGTCTGAATAAGGCTGTGCACAGTAGATGTCCTCGCAAACGGACAGATTTGGAGCGCTTTTGCAAAGAAGTGTGGGCAAATACTGCCACGTCAAGATCTGCGATGCTAATAGACTACTACCCAAAAATACTGAGTGCTGAAATAAAATCAAAAGGTGTTTCAATAAAGTATTAGTTTAAGGGGGTGCACACTTATGCAACCATGTTATTGTGAGTTTTGAATGATTGTTTTCCCTTAAAGATTTTCGTTATAGGTCACATTGAAGGTGAAAAAGGTTCTGACATGATTTATCTTTGTCTAATTTTTTTACATCACTAAAACCTGGCATTTTAACAGGGGTATGTAGACTTTATATATTCACTGTATATTCTTCAAAGTAGCGTTGGTAGTTGATGTTTTTGTATAAGCCCCACTTAACTTAGTTTTTTTTAGTTTGTGGAAGAAGTGTTTGGACTACATTGCATAGAAAAGATTTAGAGAGGATTGATCAGCTTGACCAGTTGTTTTTTTCATAGAGACCAGGTAATTCTTATGAAAGTCAAATTACTGTTTGTAAATAATCTTTGTTGAGCATTGAGAACAGAAGTAAATGCATTTCCATATCATTAAATGGTAAAGATTTTTCCTACAAATGAACTTACAACATTTGTAAGTCGTCTGCCCCTAAAAAATTTTTAAGCAATAGATTACTAAGCTGTATTGGCCAGTTTATGTTAGAAGGTTAGGTTAATGAAGGTTGTTGATGTGGTTACTAAAACAGTTGTACGGCTTGATAGAAGATTTTCCTGTTTTTGTGTCAAATGTGTAATCATACAAACAGTTATAACTAAAAAGGTATTTATATTCTGATAACATTCAGTGGTTTCATAAAATCATTCATAAAAGCAGTTGGTGCTGAATAATTTGGTTAGTACAAGTTTGTCTTGTTCTGGTGTCATATTTAAGTAGTCAGACCTATAGGGGAAGTGGTCAAAGTACTTTTACACAAATGTTAGTAGTAATTTATGCTCAACCATAAAATAAAAAAATCTAAATATTAACTATCAAAAACAACCAAATGTATCAAAATTGAATTTGAGTACATGCGTCATAAACAATTTAAGAGTATTCAGAGACCTTCTATCCCCCACCGCATATATTCCATGAAGCTCTTTCCTGAATCTACGAAAGTGGCTGGATATGGCCAACAGGAGGTCTAAAAGTTAATGTAGTTTAAGTAAAATCAAGATCAATACAAACCCACTGACCTTGAACCGTTTATAGCTTATTCAATATAAGATAGTAACATCTAAACAGTCTGAAATATTTAGAAATAAGTAGTCTCAAGCTTCACAAGCACATTAATAATAAGAAGTATGCTTAAGATTGTAAATGGGGATCTTGCTTTGCAAGCCCTATTAAAAATGTTTAATTTGTCATGAATTTCAATGAGATGGGACTGGCGTCTTTTACAACACCCTCATTATTCCTAACTCACTAAATAGACATAAAGCTATCAGTGTTTAAAAGCAGCACACTAAAGTTTAATGGTTGACTGCTGATGCAACTGGGGCTGCAATTCAGACGTACTTCATAAAATGGCTTCATCTCTTTGTCCTCCGATCTTCTCCAAAGTCATCAGGACTTACATTTGTCTCCTGGAGTCAGTGAGCATGGTGGTGGAACTTCTGTCTCCTAGACAATAAGTGGAGGGGGGGATTAATTAAGGAAATGGACCATTCTGCTTCCTGTTTGAGTGTGTTAGGAGAGTCTGTTCAGAGAAACTGAAGAACAGCACCGGACAACTTCAGACTCAGACTCAGTGACTTTCAAACACTGTTCAAGGTTACCCCGAATATTTAGCACTCACAAGTCTTTCCTAAGTGTCCTTCTGCCTCAGTCAGATTAATTACATAATCTGTGCTGTAGCATTTAACAAGGATTTAATTCAGATAGACCAAATACAACCTTCTGGGAATACAAGTACTTTGAGATTTTCATAACATTCCTATTGTTTTACCAAAGGGCACTGAATATAAATCTTAGGACTAAAATGTATTTGGAGACAAGTTTCTCTCTTGAACCAAGTGGCTGTCCTCCCTCCTTGTCTTCTCAGACTGGCATGATGGTAGATGCTCGTCTCAAGGAGCTGACACCCACCATACCAGTTATCTTCATCAAAGCCATCCCTGTGGACAAGCAGGAGGTTCGTAACGTCTACCAGTGTCCTGTCTACAAGACCCGACAGAGAGGCCCCACCTATGTATGGACCTTCAATCTCAAGACCAAAGAGAAGCCCTCCAGGTGGTCCTTAGCAGGGGTGGCTCTGCTGCTGCAGATTTAAAGGAAAGTTTAGGGGTGAAACTCTTGTTTATTTTTTTACATCCAAAGTTATAAACGTTATACATTTTTGTTGCGTTCATTAGACGTCATTTTTCCAGCCATGTTAGGAATTTTTTTTTACAGATCTTTTTTATTTGGCTATTACCCTAGCTTAAACATTCAAATGATTCTGTTTTCAGTTTGTTTTCTATTTTAGTTTTGATCTAGTTTAGAACTCATCTCACTTGTAGTAATGTTGGCCTCTTTTGAGTTGCAAAGGTCTATGCCTCAGCTGTGCCGTTGCTTCAATGGAACCATGGTTGAGTCCCTGGTTCTGTCATATAGACCGAGGACAAACGTCTCTTCAGGGCCTTGCAAACTGACAAAAGCATTGTCCGAGTTGGTGGGAGGTATGGCTAGTGAAGGGTGTGGCAGGTCGAACGCCTGCATCTAATTTTAGTTGTTTGATAGAGGAGTTATTCTCCAAGCACGTTGTTGTCCAAGCGACTTCTTGGTGAAGCAAGATAAAACAGCAGAACGGCACTATGGGACATGTACGGACTTAAAATGGATTTATTTTGTATAAATCCTGTCCTCCCTACCTGAATAGAAATCCTGCACAAACACAGCTTTGTCCTGTAATACTGTAAAAAATCTGATTAATCATGCTTGAAAAATACATGTTCTACTCTGGCTCTCTCAAATAGTAGTTCTTTCTTTTTCAAACACGTATTTTGTAGAATAAAGACGTATTTATTTCACCACTCAAGACTGCCGTGATGTGTTTTTGTGTTCACTGTTTGGCTCCTCTTCCCACTCCATTTCCAGCGGCCCTAATCTCCAGTCATCCTGTCAATCTCACGCTTCCAGATTTAAAGCAGTCCGTTTTCCCATTCACCATGGGCAACATCTCTACTCTCTTCTCCACTTCCCTCCTTTCTTCTTCACCAAGTACCTCCCCTAAATAACTTTCCAAACTCTAAGCTCATTCTGCAGTCTCACAGATATGGTATACCCTTCCACTGCACCCAGGAAGGCACACACTATACACACACCTATGCCCACACACACACACACACACACACACACACACAGACACACACACAGACACACACACAGACAGCATATAAGAGTCATATTCAGTATGAAAGCCCAGAGGAAAAACTTAGGAGGATGCGTTTTATTGGGGTGGTGTAGAACTTATGATTCCTCAGTTGTGCTTTCTTCTGTGATGCTCTCGGTCTCACTCATCAGCTCCAAGCCCCTGATGTCCCCTTCAGCCAGTTATTGGAGGACCTTAACAATGTGCCCTGAGACAGAGAGGCATGAGGAAGAGGGATGGCGAGAGAAAAGAAAACGAAGAAGAAAGCAATATTGTAGAGGGGGCAATATATGTAGAACTAGAAAATTACACCTTCAGGTAGCGTTATTAAAATACATAGTGCCTTTGACTATGTGGCTGATCCTGGGATAACTGTACAGTTGGTGCATGGAGGCACTGGAGAAATTATTACACTCTTATAAGCTTATAATAAATGCTTAAGAGTGCTTTTGAAGTGCTTTATTTTTGCCTACTTTTTCCTTTAGAGAACACAGTAATGTACATACTTGGGCATGTGCGATGAATTAGAATTTGAGCTTTTCTTTGGACCAAGAAAAAGTACGCACCTGCCCTCAAACAACACCCCAAGCTACTACATTTACCTCACATTAAAATATAGCTCATGCACCTCATGAATTATAGCTTTTGATACAGTAATGATAGGTTTCTGCTATAGCAGGTTACAAACCATCCGTCTTTATTAAAGGCCAAAAACAGCATGGACATCCATATTTCATTATTTAGGCAGAGCTTCTGGCGTGGAACAGTGGGACGAGAATGTTAGAATGTTGGGGTTGGTTGGGGAAGAATCTATCAAAGGGGCTCCTGCTCAGAATGGAAAAGAAGGTAGCTTTAATCATCTTCTGAGGGAGACGTCAGTCGGTTGCTAGGTTACAGGTCAGTCCTGGGAAACTGTTAATGTGAAATGCTTGCGATGGTTTGCTGTGTGTAATATGAAAGCACACGGCATACTAATTTGAAGAAAATGGCTTCAGTTCTTCACTTGCCTTCAGAAGTGACAAGGACCACGCGTTTTACTCCTTAAATCTGTTTTCCATTGCTCCAGGCCCTTTTGCAATCATTCACACATTAGCTTAAGACATGCATAACTGAATCAGGAGTCAGAAGGTACAACCAGCACTGCATGCTCACAATCAGACACTGTAGTAGCAGGTAAAAAAGGTTGGGGGCTTAAAAACATTTAAGCCAACAATACTCTAAGCAATGTTGTCAACTTTCCACAAGAAGAAAACTCTTATTCCTTTCTAATTTTTCCATTTTTGTTTTCATTATGTATGTACTCAATTTATTTTCAAAACTAGACATTGCTGTTCATTATAAAATGTCACTTGTTCTCAGACAGACCAGACTTTATGTGAAAAACAGCAGGGAAGGTGGCAGCCAAGACTGCAAGCCTCTTCCATAATGAGCTAGCGCAGTGGGGTGCTTCTAATTTGTTCATTTCTTTCTACTGATTGTTATTGATTTTATTCATATATAATTTACACTATTGATTAATGGTTATTTATCAGATACTCTGAAACATGGAAGTAAAAACTTGCATAATGGGAGATTGATCATAGCAGCAAAATGTTGGATCAAACCTCCTGTCCTGACACAGGAGTCTGCAGCAACAGAAGGTTTGGATTAGTGATCTGAATCGGAATTCTTGGGTTTTAACTCCGTGGATCATTGTCTCTGAGTCCCAGTCAGTCTTTGTTGTGAGGATTCACCATCTGTGAGCTGTGTGAGAGAGGCATGGCTTTAGCTGGTTTTAGGCCTCTGTGAGCAGTGTTAGAGAGGCATGGCATTAGCTGGGTTCTGGTTGGGTTTAGTCCACTGTGCCGTGTTGGTGTGGATCTATGGATATGGAAATAAAATCAGCTGTTTAACGGATACATATTTTTTTTTAATGTTTGGAATACTCGCAAAAACTACAACAATAAATTCAATGCAAGTTTTACTCCTTGTAATACTAAACAGTTTTCATACAACAATTGTGCAATGATATTTAAGAATATTGGTATTGATGCAAAAGTTGGGTCAGGGAAGCCAAACTGCATATCTCGCCTGAATGGCAAACACCCACTGCATCATTCATGTCTAGTAATAGCCTACTTGGTGGGAATTGTAAGAGGTCTCATTTTGCAAGTGTCATGAAATGGTCTGAGTCTAGGTAAAAGTGTGACCCACTATTTTTGATTCAGGTTTTGGATCTGAATGCATGTACAAGCTGAGTTTTTCAGCACCCAACCCACAAATCAATGTCACACCAAAGCTTCCACACATAAACAGCTGATAGCTTCTGGAAGAAGGAGTTATTTGAGGGCTCTCAGGGAACTGCTGAGGGCCGGGGCCAGAAGCAAGGAAGATTGACCAGAGAAGGCTGCAAGATGGAAGATGGCCAGGTGCAGGAGCCATCAAAGATCTGACCCCCATCACCCATTCATCCCAATCCCTCACCAGCAAGCTGCCTCCCAAAAAATGGGATTGACATTTGGTTTTGACTACTCACTCATCAACACAAAGCAAAAAAATAAATGTACAAATTGTTGTAAATTTATTACAGATACTAAACAGACATTTTTGGATTATGTCATTATCAAAGGCAATATCTTTGGGAACAATTTCAAGAGAGTCTGTTTGGATCCTCTACCAGCTTTGCACATCTGGAGACAGTCAGTGTTGCTTTTGCTCTGTTTGGGGTCATTGCCCTCTAGAAGATGAATCTTTTCACAAATCCCATGTCTCTTGCAGACTGCAGCAAGTTTCCGTCCAGGATTTCTCTGTAGTTTGCTGCATCTATTTTGGCCACTATTTTCAAAAGCTATCCAGGTGCTGAAGCAGTGAAGCCTCTCCATAGCATGATGCTGCCAACGTCATGCTTCATGGTAGGAAGGGTGTTCTCAGCATGATATGCAGTGCAAGGTTAGCATCAAACAAAGCTCTTAGTGTTAAGGCCAAAAAGCTCTATAGAGTCTTAGAGTCTTATTTTCGTTGGTTTCAGTCTCCCACATTCCTTCTGGCAAACTTGCAGGTAATTGATATGATCTTTTTTTTTTGCCAGCCACTTTTGTAAAGCACCCAGGCTATTTCTGAAGTAGGCAACATCTTCCTGCTCAGCTGTGAAAGACTAACTCCTCGCCATAGGCCTTTTGGTGGCCTCCCTGACTAGTGCCCTTCAAGCCTGGATACTCATGGTAGTTTTTACTGTGCTCCGGGGGATTTTAAATGTTTTATATCTTATACTTGATTGGTACTTTTGAAGACCCTTAATCTGGAGTTTACATATTTGAGACTTCCCAGGAACAAGTATATTTAACCTGAAATCATGTGAAACCCCCTAATTACACACAGGTAGACTCAATTAAACTAATCACGTGACTTCTAAAGAAAACTTTTTTTCATTAATTTAGAACATTTGCGGTTTATATTTTTCGCTATGACATTATGGACTTTTCATGTGTTGATGAGTGGGGGTAAAATTCCTAATAAATCCATTCTGATTTCATGTTGGGGGTTGAATATTTTGAAAGCCACTGTAATGTGTAATGCTCAATGTATCCATGTGTCCAAATAAACAATATATAAAAAAGCTTCCCGGGTGTGTACAGTACAGTTCTAGTGACTGTAAATAATACATACGGTGGGGAGAACAAGTATTTTATACACTGCTGATTTTGCAGGTTTTCCTACTTACAAAGCATGTAGAGGTCTGTAATTTTTATCATAGATACACTTCAACTGTGAGAGACGGAATATAAAACAAAAGTCCAGAAAATCACATTGTATGATTTTTATTAATTAATTTGCATTCTCCCCACTGTATATATAGTATGATATATATAACACTCCAGTAAGGTTTTTAAATGTATTCAAATTAAATATATATTATCTTAATTCGATTTGCTTGTTCTTTTTCAATGTATTTTTCAGATTTTCCCTCACACACTTTTGCATTACTTGAATCACTGAGATTGATCCAAACCACAAATGCTACAGTAGCCAAGCAAAACGGTTCAATTCGTATCATATAATAGTTATTGTATATAATCAATGCATACATTTTTTTGTTTACAATTTAGAAAGCTGAAAAGGGGCCTAGTTTTACAGTAAATGAGAAGCTTATGGCCGAACTGGATTCTAGCTGAGCAAAATCTTCTGTGAGCTGTGTTTGCGTGGCGCTAGCTGGGTTCTGACTAAACTAAAGCCTCTGTGAGCAGTTTACATGGTGCTAGCTGCTTTCTGGCTGAGCTCAGGCCTCTGTGAGCAGGGTTAGCATAATGCTAGCTGGGTTCTGGCTGAGCTCAGGCATCGGGTAATTAACTATGACAGAGTTGATGAGCTGCTAATTAAATGTTTATCTGAATCTGGCATCTGTCGTAAAACAAACGTCTGTTAGCTGTCTCTCCAATCGCAGGATTATCAGGAGTGAGAGCTACTGGGCCTGAATCCCGGTGTTAGCGGGAGATAAGGTTGGATTTATGGATTTAGCCGCAACATTTTCTACATATAAATTATCTATTAAAAATAGCTTTCCTAGTTTTCCTCCAGGTTTTTTCAATTTAGTTAATTGCAGTTTCTTGTTTCCTCAATGAAGACAGACTATATTGGGTCTGATTCAGTGGTACATGAAACCTTAAGCCTGTTTACTGTAGAAAATAAAACTATTGTCTTATCACTGTGTTACATTTTAAGATGCCCACCAACATGCCAATACGGAATGTCTGATCAGCGTTGCCATCCCTAATTTTATGATTGACTGCAGAGACTCACTCTCTGAGTGTAGAAATACCCTCACCTCAACCTTTATTGACTAGTTTGCAGATGGATTAGAGGCACAAACAGAGGAAAAGATCCCTCTGAAAGCGCTATTACACGGATATCAACACCTAATGGGCTACAGCCAAAACCAACGTAAACAAGGCAACAGAAAACAATTTGTCACAATTCTGTACATTTTCACCAAACAAAGCAATGGTCTCATAACTTTTACTTTTATCGTACTTTCTTTTGTAACAACGTTTTCACAATAAACTTAATCTGCTATAAACCTAAAACTGCTCTTAGTTGATAAGCAACCTTATGTTTAGACAGACATGATAGAAATTAATGTGTGCTAAACATTACTTCTGATGCTGTAATGTTTTTTTTATTTGTTACATTTTTTAACAGCAAACCATGTAATAAAATGTATGTCACATATCTTTGTCATATTTCCTATGTTTTGTAAAGTTCCTAACATATAATATGTTTTACTGGCGTTCGTAACATGTTACATTTTAGCAAATTCATAATGTATTGTACGTTTGTGTAGAACATTGTAATGTAACTTAACGTAACCCAACATATACGAAATGGGGTACAGTATATTTGCGTATAATTATCTACGTTTTATCAATGAGATCAGGTTGCCACAATGGCTTGTGAAATAAAGACTCCATGGGCCTTAAACAACAAATACTTTCTAATGATGTGCCTTCGTTCAATTCACATTGGTAAAATAGTTTTGCTCACCATTAGTTAAATTAAATGAAGTGTTTCAATAAACACACAGATCATATTGAACATATACAGTTCATTTTTGAATGTTATAATCTCACGAATTACACAATAATTACCTTAAATGGTGAAGTGGATGAATTTCGGTGTTCACGTATAATAATAACTTTTTTCAAACATAATGCAATATCAAATTTTGAAAAAACGTTAATGACTTGAGGAGCTTTGTTTGAATCTGTTATACATTGTGGTAGAGCAGATTTGCTCAGGCAGTTTGTTTCTTTTTAAGATAACAGCAAGATAAATGGTACTAGCAATTCAATTGTCATGCCTGCACCCAGTTACAACATGCTCCACGCATGCAGGGAGAAGTTACTCATCTGTCTTTTTGAAAGTGGTTATTCTGCACTAATTATTTCAGTTAAAGGTTCTGGAATATTCTGAAAAGTTAGTTGTTTAGTTAGGTAATGATGTGTGTGTACACACATGCTTGTGCCCATGATTTTGTAAATCATCTGAATCTCAAATTGCATACTTGCATACTATATAGTATGCCAGATTAGTATGCGAAAAGAATAGTCTCAAACCATACAGTGGATATAAAAAGTCTACACAACCCTAAATGCCTGTTTTTTGTGATGTAAAAGAATGAGACGAAGATACATCATGTCAGAACTTCTTCCACTCTTAATGTGACTTTGAGGGGGAAAAATGAAAACAATAACCTGGGTTCATAAGATATTTGCCACTGGAAAGTAATTTGTTCAGTCAGCTCTTCTCAAATGTTAAGCAAACCAAACTCTTATTTTACCTGGTTGCCTTAAAATTGTATATTAAGTTAACAAACTGCTTTAAGTTCGATGAATTTGAACACGTTTTTTAAGTAGAATTCCAAATGGATTCTGGCTTAAAACTGCTCAAAACTCATCCATCAATTTCATATTTTCCATCATGTTTGTTTCCATCTATATTTTTGCATCTAATTTGATTTTTTTATTACTCATGTGCTACACAATAAAGTACAGTAAATCTTTCGAAATGAATCCTATCGGATGGTAGTTGGAGTTTTTGGACCAGTTATTCAGATGGCTGTTTCATGTTGTCTTAATAATTAATCTCTGCCTTGCAGCTATTCTTAAGTCAAGCTGTGTGTGATTTAAAGTAAAAATGTCCTAACTCTTGGCTGGATTCCAAAGGAAATTACAAATCACTTTGCAAGCCAACATTGAGGTTGATTCTAGGCAAGAGCCAGCTAGGATTGTTTGCTAAAACAAATAACATAAAGGTTGATACAATTTACAGTTTTAAAGCAACCAGTTGCAATAGGATTGTGACCTAGAATAACATTTCATCATCCTTCTCTAGACCAATGATAGGCCAGCGCTTCATTATCAGGACAACGACATCATATTTTATGTGATTTGTAAATGCTGTTTGAAACTGATTTCTATGGTTTAGATTAAGAGGTGGAGTTGTAGATTATAATTGTATTTATTTATGATTTCAACCAATTCAAGTTCTTAAAGGATTAATATACTTTAGGATACATACTCACCAAACCTTTTATTGGAAAAAACTGAAGAAATATTTTAGAACAATGCATTGTTTTCTGCATAGTACATATATATAGTACATATATATATGTATGGATGATCCTTGTGGGCCCATGGAGGGTTGTGCAGTTTCTCCTTGAATCTGTGTTTAAAGGCCAGTAGGGGGCACTCTTCCCTCAAATTCTAATGCCCCAGGGAAACGAAAAGGACATTGCCCTGTGTAGAGTGAAATCTTTTGAACTTGGAAGTCATGTTTTACTGTCAGTTACATTTTTCAATGAACACCTACATTAACAATGAGCATTAGCTGTACAAAGGCAACTATAATTTTGTGACAGTGCCAAGATAGGGTACACCCTCTGTGCCAACTGCCTGTTCCTTTCATTGTGTCTCATCTCTGGACACCCCTGCCTAAATCTTTTAAAATATTTTTTTTAAATAAAATATTATATACGTGAGAACTTTCTAACTTAACAATTTCCCATGTAAAGCATGTAAAGCTGTATATTTAATACCGAAATGCTGTGGACAGAGAGGTATATTGATATTTCACACCTATTGCCCACTTTATGTTTTGTGAAAGCACTTTGTGACAACTGCTGATTGAATTTGATTGATTGATTTATAAAGTATAGTTGTGTCAGTGTCAAACCTACTAACATTTGGAAGAAGTTCCCATCAAACAAGATGGGAACTTTACTGGCTGGGAACTTTACTGGCTAAACCTAGTGGCCCCTTTAGTATCTACTGATCTAGAAAAGTTTGAGCAAAAAAACATGTCTAGGCTAGACATTTCCGTGTCTCTTCCTTGCTGTTATCTACTATTCCTCTTCTACATCCACTCAACTTCTCCCTTTTCTGTCTCCACCCTTTTTTCTCTTGCTTTCCCAAAGTCTTTTATTTTTCAATGTGTCAGTCAAAAAAGGAAACTCAGTCACTGAATTTATATAAAGGAAAGTCTTCCAACAAAAAATATTCTACTATTGTAATTCATTGGAATACAATCAACAGTCAAGATTTCATGGATCGAGGAAGCTCAATGTAAATGTAGCCACACTGAAATATAGCTAGTAAACAGGGAGTGAATTCTACAAAGTCTTTGCTTTTCTGGGATCTGAGCATTAACAACTACAGTATGAATGTACGTTTCATAAGAAGTGAATGTGCCTAGATATTGAGAATAACAGAAAGTTAAGATTCTCCCAGGTGGTTGCACTCTGGTAACCACAGGAATGTTTACATTGACCATTTGGTGTGGGGGTTAGTGTCTTAGCTTTGCTAGGTAAACACGTCCATGAAGGTATTTAACAGCTTGCACCCCACATTACAGTTGAGAGAGTAGACAGAGACAAAGACAGTAGGGATGAGTTTGAGCCTGTAACATCATGTGCTAATAGCAGTTATGCTGTACACAATTGGAATAAACTACCAGAAGATCTTAGACATTCACCAAATGTGTCCGTTTTTAAATCCAGGCTAAAAACACTACTCTTTTCACGTGCCTATGACTGAGCACTCAAACGCATCTCCACTGTGAGACTATTTTTATACCAGCACTGTTTTATGTTTTATTTCTATTTTATTATTCT
>JACXGJ010006617.1:0-33661 GCA_016801105.1 Esox niger | reverse complement strand
ATTTACCCTACTCCCTCAGTGTTTAGGTATATTTACCCTACTCCCTCAGTGTTTAGGTATATTTACCCTACTCCCTCAGTGTTTAGGTATATTTACCCTACTCCCTCAGTGTTTAAGTATATTTTCCCAACTCCCTCAGTGTTTAGGTTGATTTACTCTACTCCCTCAGTGTTTAGGTAGATTGACCGTACTGCCTCAGTGTATTGATAGATTGACCCTACTCCCTCAGTGCTTTGGTATATTTACCCTACTCCCTCAGTGTTTTGGTAGATTGACCCTACTGTCTTCGTGTTTAGGTAGATCGACCCTAATGCCTCAGTGTTTAGGTAGATCGATCCTACTGCCTCAGTGTTTAGGGTATTTTTCCCTTACTGCCTCTTTGTTTAGGTTTATTTAGCCTACTGCCTCAGTGTTTTGATAATTTTTCTCTGCTGCCTCTGTGTTTTGGTAGATTTCCCCTACTGCCTCAGTGGTTTGGTAGATTTAGCCTACTGCCTCTGTATTTATGTAGATTGACCCTACTGCCTCAGTGCTAAGGGAACTTTGTGTTTACGCTACTGCATCAGTATTTTGGTAGTTTTTCTCTACTGCCTCAGTGTTTAGGTCAATTGACCCTACTCCCTCTGTGTTTTGGAAAATTTACCCGACTCCCTCAGTGTTTGGGTAGATTTTCCCTTCTGCCTCAGTGTTTACATAGGTTTACCATACTGCCTCAGTGCTAAGGGAACTTTGTGTTTAGGTACATTTATTTGTGTAACACTCAATCTCCTACCTACTATCAGTGGCGTAATTTACATTAAGAATAATAAACTTATCTTTACTTTGTCTATTCAACTTCTGATAGTTCTTGTTTTGAAACTTGTTGAAACTGAATGCATTTTAAAGAGAACCGATACCACACTTTAAGGGGAAGTCATCACAAGCTATATACTACAATCCTGATAAAGGATTTAACATATTAATGCTTGACATGAGGCAAAACATTTAATGAACACCTTAAATGTTACAACTGATCGATCAATGAAACATCATACCGCATAATTAAAATTTTATAAACAAGATATTTAAAAAAAGAAGATTTGTGCAGAAGAGGACAGCCCTCAGAGGGACCATGGGCATTATCGGTTTGCTGCGACCCAGATTCAAACTCTTAGCCGCAACGATAACTGCAGCTTTACTGCGAGGCATTAACTTATACCACTATGCATCAAAAGTGCCATTTACAATTTTTTAGCAATCTCTACAGCTTTCATCCAAAAACATCTTGTGAAAATTAGACTTACTGTTTATTTGGGCCCAAAGTAAACCTTTTAAGCATTTATATGTATCTATTTAGTTTCCATTTGCACAGTTTGACATTTGGTCAATTTAAGCAGATACACTTAAATCTTCAAAACATGGCCACTTGCTAAATTGCCATCTAAACTCTATGTCAGCACACTGTCAGCTGATTTCACCTGTACTGTATATCTATCCACCTCTATGCGTTTGACACCAGGTCAACATTGTGGGAACCTTAAGTTTCAGCTTTTGATTATGTAATGTTTTATCAGCTGACTTAATATGAATCTCCTTCAACACCAGAACACTATACTTGGCCAAACAATGAATATCATTTATTATTTGTTTAATAATCTGCAATAGTGGATACTATTATTTTTATCTTGAACTTCGGTCAATGAGTTAGTCAACTTCTGTAAGCAGCAACATAAGGAATTGTCCATTAGTCAATAAGAAGGAGCGTATTTAAGAATTCAGTCTAGCCTCCCTACCTATAACTCACTGTTGCAACAATAGTTATAGTATAGTCATATGATGTCTATGTATATTTAGTTATACTATGTATATAGTATATTATTAGCAACTGACATGTATGGGACAGAATATAACAGGGAGTATGATTGTATTGGACAGGATATAACAGGGAGTAGGATTTGCATCAAGCTGTTCATGTGTATCCCAACCTTTTAGGAACTGAGTTCAAGGAACTCAGGGTAGTGGATACACCCAACAAGCCAATTTAATGCGTTAGCAGACACCCCTGGCTGCTGTGCTAGGATTTGTGTTTACAAAACAAAGGAGGAGTCCTTTCCTGTAGTGTAGGGCTGCAAGCCCCACCCCTCTGGTTAATCTGAAACAACTGGAAACTCCCCCCCCCACACACACACACACAAGTTTCCATACATATCCAGTAGGCCACCCCAATGTAATGCACAGAACAGGAACTATATTTTTTAAATGTGGGGAACTCAACCATTATTTTCAATTATTACAATTGTAACCTTTACCCCAAGCCAAACCCCAACATAAAAAAATATAATTTCTTCTTAAAAAAGGCACAGATCCTAAATCCTCCAATGCTCTCATGACATTATTTAGTTAGGAAAAAGAAAACAGAGTAATGAGTAAAGATTTTCCTGTTGGTATTTCACAATCACATAAGCACATAAGCACATAAGCAAGATTTCCACAACATTCAGGTTAACTTGTACAAGCTATATCGCTTTTATATTGGCTGTATTATGTTTGCCACACGATCAGGTAAGAGAGGGTTAAACTGACGAGCATGGCGACCACTCCCTCAAGCCTCGCTGCTCAGCAGTGGCACCACCCGTGTGCTGTAGCATACCTGGCAACTACGACTTGGACTGTGGCACAGTGAGGTAGATTCTGCGCTTTCAAAACAGGACAAACTGCATTAGACTCCTTCCGCTGAGTCTTTATGAGAAAAATTTGTCTTGGTGGTAACCAGACAACCTTTGAACAGGTAAACGTGATCTTTTATGATCAGTGACAGTTAATTGTTCAGATTTTATATTTTGTTAGGTTTTTAAGTATATATTTCATACAAAATCTTTTCATACCTGCAACTAATATATATTCACAAGTTACAGTAACACAGCAAAGACTCCTGGTATATTGGCTATAGCCTTGCGTTCTTTGATTGCACACATTTTTATAATCCTTACTTTGCTCCAATTCCCTCCTTCATGCTTTTGACAGTTTTTGTATGTTTCTAGCATACCGGTTGACCAAAGTATTTGGCAAAGACATCTATTAGTAGCTGCTGTGGATGTAACTCTGTTTTTTGTTGTTCTGCCTTGAAAGGAAGTGGTTGACCCTCAGATTAGGTGTCTAGGTATTGATTGTGTGTGTGCATTATGTTCTATAATGGGCAGCTCTATGAGTACTCAGAACATGAACCCATCTGACTTCATAACAAAGCGTCAAGTGGCATTCTGTCACGTTTTACTCAATCATAAAGTACACATTGGTCATGTACACTTGTGTCTGCCATTGACTGTGTTCTTCCCGTTTCTGCTGTGTTAAAAGTATTAATGTCATCGTGTGATAATGTCATGATGTCAGGGTGAATTGTAAAACACCAAGGCCAGAATGCCATTTAGGTTTTCACGGCGATATACTGAACATTAATCATTGACAATGAGTCACATGTAAAAAGTAAATAGTTGACCATGAACTCCTTGGATACATGCAACCACAAACCCAATCTGATTTAAAGGTGGGTTATCTCCTTTAACAGTAGGCACATTCCAGAGACCAGAGAACCATGGTTGGTTGGTTTGAACCAGTCGTTTTGGTATCCTATCATTTATCATGATTTGGGGGCTAATGTGCTATTTTTCTAGAAGACGGACAGAAGTATGAGAAACAATGTTCATTCAGATTATTGAAATATAATCCTTTTTCTTCCAAGTGTATTGGCATTGTGTTTTTTTTCCTATTGAGTGGCTGAGCATCGTTCTTCATATTTATCTTTGAAAAACGGTGTCTTTCCGTTGAAAGATGTTGATGTTTTAACCTGAATGCATAGCCAGCAGCCTCCTCAACAAAGACAATTCTCACACCGCAAAGGAGAACTTCTGGTGGTGAAAACAGAAACATGAAAGTGAGTGACTGTTTTTAGTTTTGCTTGCATATTGACTGTAGCCAATACTTTTTATTGACCAAGGAATGTTTATTGTTCCCCTCAATGAAATCAGGGAGGTGAGTGAGTATCATCACATTTTCAATGATTTGCCAGATCGTAGCGATATTGCAGTCAATTGAAAATGCTAACATTGCAGCGGAATAGCCCAGGGGTCCCTCAGAGGTTAATGCTATTGGCCAGCATCAATCAGGTTTGAGTGGTTAGTAGTTTAATGTGGTTTTCTCGTTGAGCTCTAACAACTCCTTCTGGAAACTTGGCCCCCACCTGTGAGCTTAATCAAGGCAGTCTGACTCTTTAACGGCCCGTAAAGAGCGAATATCCCAGAAATCAATGGACTGATCTGGAATTGGATGAAAAATCTGTGTCGTCATTGATCCAGCATTAACAAAATGCTACAGATTGGCCCAGATTGGCCCAGGACGCACGTTCTGTTGGACATCATGTTTACTTTATTACTTAAATCGATGGATTTTTATCTCTCCCAAACTGTCATTACATTTCCCACAAAATTGAGAGAGTAGGAAAATTACAGGCAAAATATAAGTATTAAAAAAGAACACAAATATAATATGTTCTAGTGCTTGACTTGTTATTCAGGTACTTACGGATACGGTTTTTGAAGTAAACAAACAACCCCATTGCTTGTTTATGTATGAACTCCCATTAGAGCAACTTCAGAGGAAATGACAATTAAACATTGGTCTCCCTCCCTCCATCGAATATTTTGTTTTCTCATGTTGGGGTTGTATGTGTGTTTTTGTGTGTGTCCATGTTCGCATGTGTGTTTTACTGTGTGTGGAACAAAGGGGAGTCCTGCTAAGAAACTCTGCAGATGACAAAAGAACTGTAACTTAGCAGCCAAGCAATGTTTTCCAAGACTCAACGTGATCAGCACGAAGACAGTTACTTCGTATCCACTGACCTTTTGAAAGCTTATTGGAAATGCGTTCAGTACTGAAAAAGCATCTCTTCAAGCCAGGTAGAAAAAAAGGAACCGCTACATTGTCTGAACAAGTTGTGTAATTTTATTGATAACACTTCTGCTTTTTTCAATCTGGTTAAAATGAAATATCCTCAGACTGGATGTAACGTATTTGATCATTACGTTGCTTGAAGAGGTGCCTTATTCAGTGATATGACAGACATGCTCTTCAAGGCTTACCGTAGCTTCAGACACAGGCTGGTGACCTTTTTAGATGTCTCACAGGTGAGTTCAATGTGGGGTGTCCCCAAAATTGTTAAACGCTTCCTTTCCTTGGCTCTTTAATTTCATACATACTAAGATGGAAAGGACCTAATCGTAATTTCACTCAGCCTAATTTTTTGACTACAAGTGTTCTTCAATGCAATTACATTTTGAAATAAATGCCCACAGTACATATATGTAATGAAGTGTATTTAGCTGTTGACACATTTTGCTGTGTTTTCATGTGATGGTCTGACTCATGTTGAAATCTTCCACATTGTTTCGCTGTGGTGGAACCTGTTGCTGGTTGAGATGGGATGTTGTCCTATCTACTCTTCCCCTCAGATATACAGGAAATACCTTAAGAGAACAGATCGATTTCTCAATGCAGACATTAGTGCTGAATGGCCATTTTTGCTACAGTAAGAATGATGTCAGGCATCTTTTAATTTTTATGTTCTGTTTATGAAAACGAGAAGTACAGTCCACACGATCTTTAAATGCAAGGAACTTGTAAGAATGGGTATAATGTGGTGAACATGTTATTAAGGTTGTCTCATCAATGGCTGGGAGAATGACAATTGATCTCATCTTAGTGCTTTGTTATATCCTGAGAGCAGGAGGATGGGTAGAAAGGAAAGGTTACCATTGGTGTTTCAGACAAAAGTCACATCTCTTGTTCACAGAGTCCAATAGTTGTGGCTTTCTGGTCATTTAGGACTGGGTTTAAAGTGTTTCTTCCCTCTTGTGTCATTCTTGACGACTGACCTGGCCTCTCTGTCTCAAGGTGGAGAATGCCAACCCCAACACTGCCATTTACGCCAACGTCACCGAGCTGAAGAGAAACACCCCACAACCCCCTCCTGTTTTATCTCCGGGTGCCGCCTCACTCATTAGCCCGGAGGGATGGCAGGTGCACACTGACAAGGACAGTGGCAAGGAGTTCTTCTATCATCCGACCACAGGCCACACCTCTTGGGCCAAATCCGGTAGCCCCCTCCTCTCCACAATCACGGAGCTTCCCAAGGAGGTGCAGGCCGTCCCATCTCCGTCCCAGACCCTGTCCCCGGCCTTTTCCTCAACGTCAGCCCAGTGTTCCAACTGGGAAAAGCTTATGGATGACACATCCGGCCAACCCTACTTCTATAACCCATATTCTGGGGCCACGTCCTGGTCTGCTCCGGAGTCAAACTCCCCCTCCTCTCCAGTCTTCATGCCTCCTGTGCTGAAGCGCCCAGATGAAGGACCGGTAGGGGTTAGCTCATTTTTTTAATTCACTAACATGGTCGTTGTTTGTAGCATATGAACCAATAGGAATGGTAAAATACAGAACAATGGAAACTATTGTTTGAAAATATGGTGCCTTGTTATATTATAACCTGCCATACCAGTCTTGGTAAGTCAGACAGAAGTACATTTACATTTACTTCATATTCTTAATAAAGGAGTTTGGAGTGGTTAGTTCAATGTCTAGTTCAGTGGTTCTGGCACGTTTACGGAATTTACCATTTCATTTTTTGTTTTATTCCCATACGAAAAATAATATTTTAAAATATATTATTTTGTGCGTGGGTTGTTTTTGAGAATGTTCGCCGTTTGTGCAGAATTCCTCCCATGTTCTGAAGCGTGTTATTAACTGTGTATTGTCTTTTCAGTATAAACTCATTCCTAAAGGCAATTCTTGCAAATCTTCTGTTCCTCAGCCCCCTCTCCCAGAAGAAGATTACCCGACAGAGACTCCAGAACCCGTTTCCTCAGCATTCCCCAGAGACATCCCACCCTCTCAGCTGGGCCAAAGCGTTGCTATACCTCGGGCCAGCCTAGACTCCAGCAGCGTGGCAGGCTGGAATTGCTCCATGGATGCGGATGGGAAGACTGTGTTCACCAATGAAAGCACACAGGAGCAGGTAAGTGTATTGAATGGAGGTCCAGGTCAATGACAGGGTACTGATATGAAAAACGTCATTGTGGGTGTAGTCACTTGTTGAGAGTATGGGGCTTGTAACGCCAGGGCTGTGTGTCCTTAAGTTGGGCCAGCGTGAAAAAGTAGGAACATTTATGCCGTCAGTGCTGTAACTCGTTTTGTGCTGTATCATAACCTACTTTGGTGTGTGTGTGTGTGTGTGTGTGTGTGTGTGTGTGTGTTTGTGGTCTGGCAGTGGCTCAAGTCAGAGGATCAAAAAGGAAAGGCTTACTACTACCTGAGAGACGGCTCCAAATCCCAGTGGAACCTTCCAGCAGAGTTGGAGAGAAGCAATACTGTAACAGTAAGGAATGGATGAGTGACTTTTACATTTGACTCTGAGAGATTTTTTACTTCCTTGTTTACTCCTGTGGGTACACTCCCATTGGCCACCTGGCCACCCCATTATGTCACTGGATGCATATGTGTTTCTAACTTTACCGACCAGGTCTGAAAGTACGGTGTAACTATACATCAGTGATGAACAGCATGTCAGTTACTGGGATCTGATTGAATTGGGCCTTTACACTATTTGTTTCTGCTAACCCTCTCAGCTCCCGGTGGCACCTATCCTGCCCAAGGTGGGGAATGGAGTGGACCAGGACGGACCGCCGGTTTTGAAGAACTGGAGAACCACCATGGGGCCAGCTCAGTTGTGCCTCTCACAGGATGACAATGTGAGTCAATTGGGAATCCAGGATGTGAACGGTGGAGTTGAAAGTGCGTTCACACTATTGGTGGAGTAAAAATATGTATTTTTACCTCTACACTCTGAACGTTACTTGGAGGATCCAGCTTCAATGAAACTACAGGCAAACCTCTTCACATTTCTGTAATGTACATCTTAAAAGGATGTTTCAAATAATTTATTTTAATGGTTCTTTAAAGAACAATTTGAAGAACTACCCTATTAAAAGTGAAACCCCAAAAGGTTATACCAAAATTAAATGTTTTCCTTTTCTAAGAAATGATCCCCTAATTCCAATGCAAGCCCTTGCAAGATCCCCAAGGAAGCATTCCTTTTTCAAGTGTAGGCTGAATTTGGCACGACTGTTAAATGCAATAAACCAGGCAAACCTAGTTCAGCTGGCCCGCAATAGAAAACATTGCCCTCTCAAGATTCGAACCTGAGTTGCCCACGTGGAAGGGTGTGCCGTTAACCACAACATCACAGAGCTGTACATTTAACAAGAGTTAGTATGGCCTCTTGTCTCCCCTGAACAAATCCTCTTTGGCTACTGGCCATTTCAAAAGCTAATTGGCCATTCGTAAATGATACAGATAAACTGATTAACATTTCTTACTAAGTTTACCTCCACCACAAATAACATCTATGAACTGTATGGTGTTTGCCACTGGACACTTTAACAGGTTATTGACCAGTAATAGGCTTGACCAGTATCTGCTAACTTACTGGAATAGTCAAGAATTTAACAATTGCTAGTGAGTCTGACAAAGTTATTTCATTTCATGGCATAAGAAAAATATATATTATTTCATGGCATTACAACGTCGTTTTTTATTTCATTTGTGAATGACATAATTTAGAGCAAATGTCATTGCTCTCAATAGGTCAAGGTCTTGCACATAAGAGGCACTGTCTTTAACCACTATGCCACAGCTTTACCCTTTCCAGCAGTCGCTAGACACCATTGAGCATTGTGTTAAACTGACTAAATGTCTTATTAAGTTTACCTGCATCATAGTGTTTATGAACCGGTTTAACAGCTTATATTAGCCAGTAATAGGCTTACTAGCATCTACTAACTTCCTAGGAATAGTCATAAGAACTGAGTAATTGCTAGTGAGTCTGAGGATGAACTTTTCCATGCCAGAAACAGTCGCAATATAACCGTATAAAGTTTCAGTTAAGGCTTACTATAAAGCAACTACTGTATGTTGAAGCCAGCAAATGTCTATCCTGACCCAAAACGCATGCACAGATTCGTACTTTGAACGTCCACCACAAACTGTCTCAATATAACCATGAACTGTTTTATTTCAGGCTTACTATTACATGTATGTAAATACTGAAGGTTTTAGCCAGCAACATTTTCGTCTATACAGAATAATTCATAATGCGTTCCTCCCTTTACCTGTGACGAGATACAAACACGGGACCTATAGTTTTCAGGTCTGATTCTCAAACCACTACGCTATTGAACAAAGGGTACTTAGTAGGTCAGTCACTCAGTAAGAGACATTCACTCTTCTTGGCCGGCTCCTCTTAAGTGGTCCAGCAAAGATAAAATAGAAATCGTTGCGTGTGCTGTCTTCCTGGTAGTCCCAACCAAACGGGCCATTATCGCTAGTCCCATGAGATACCTGGACCTCACAGCTTTGTGCACAATGTTGTTGATGTGGAATAATCTCATCATTTGTGTCATCGGCTAGTCCTCAACAGGCGATGGAATGGAAACATCTGTCCTAGTTTGTTTCCTCTCAGGAGGTCACTTACAAACCGAAATTGGATGAACCACAACAATGCTTGGGGCAGGGGAGAAATTCAAGACAATTACTGTCTCCCGTTTTACAGGATTCCTTCTGAAGTTAAAATGGAAAGAAGGTATCTGGGCTGGAACAACAGTGCCCCGTCGACATTGCTGACTAACCGACCTGAACCTAATCCTACCCTTTGCATTTGACAGACGTTCTTTCCAAAACACAGAAGAAACATCTCAGACGTCTCCAGTGAAGCATCAAGCTCAGGCACCTCTGCCGAAACACCACACCATGTACGTATGGCTAGAATGTCCAAAAATAAGGTTACGATTCCATTGTCCCTCTTTTTCTATCAGAATTCAAAGGAGACGGATGGGAAATTCCGTTCTCATTTAACAACTCAATTAACCTCATTATTTAATGTATTCCCTGAAATGGAATTGACACCCAAACCGTTAACAATGCAACACATGATTCTGTACATGAAAGATTCACAGCCAGCAAATGACTGGGAGCCTGAAGACTGATTATTGCATTTACTGAATACTGTGTTGTTTTTTCCATGAAGTCGGATAGGTTGGGACTGCAGAGGAGGTTGTCCAATCTGAGCACACACTCACATCACCAGCACGTAGGTTCACATGGCCCACGTCAGGCCCGGTCCACCAGTGCATGGTAGATGCATTACGCAGGTTGCCAGACAGGCAATGCATTCTGGTGGTGTGTGGGTGTTCAGATCTAACTAACATACCATGGGACAGAAGTGGATAGAGAAACTAATGGAGCTTGGGAACAGGGAACGCTATTGGCTAATATATTGGATTCTGGGTCTGTACTGTGTGTTTCTATCAGTGTGGAGTTTCGCGTGGGTGTTTAAGTGAACCTATTAATCTGAATGAGCTGTCCTCTATCTTTGCTTCATGTGCCGACAAGAAAGTGATCTGGGTGAACAAGCCTTGACTAAACGGCCATTTCGGTTACGACTTCGGACCACCATTCACACTGCCCCCTAGTGGGGAGATGAGCAATTGTCTTTCTTTTCACAATTTAAAATATTTTACTTGTTGGGCCTTTGCAGGTGGGGACTTGTAGGAAAGTGCTGTGCATGCTACCCTGAGTTCAGATCTGACACAATATCGTGTGGCATTGCTTTTGAAATGAATGTGCGGAATGTACTTACGGAGCTGTTGCTGTAGTAACAATAAGGTCAAAGTGCCAAGTGTCCTTGGCAATGCTCAACAAAGAGAACCGCAATGGATTATTTCCCGTTGAGGAATTAGAAGAACCCATTTAAACACATACTGTCACACCCAAGCATACATGCATACAACAAACACACACAGACACACTTTTTTAGTCTGACCACTCCCTTGTTGACATCTGAGTCACACCTGAAAGCTGTAAAGTATCTGCGACTTTTGCTCTTCGCTCTTCTCCTGTGAACGGCAAAGCTCAATCATTCGTCATGACCTGGAACTCTACAACCACAACCTGTGTTGCTGCCACCTAGCTTAGCATATACAAATACATAGAAATACATAATGCAGGCCTGAGATTAAAGCTCGCAATGACCTAAATTACACATTTTCAGCCAATATGGGCTATTTCCAGTGGTGAATATGGCTTCATTTGGGTGCTAACTGAGCACGTAATTTGCCTACTGAAAGTAGTTGAGTATCTGGAATATCAAGGTCTATAACCTTATTTGAGGTCTGTGGTTTATCACCATTAGTAGAAATATTCATACACCCTACTTACGTAATATGGGATTTTTTGCTTATAGTTTTCCCAAATGTAATCCTATTAGGCACATCTACTGGAGAAGGCAGGGATCCTCAACAAAACAAAGTTGGTCGACAACGGGAAAAAAATTAGGTAAAATATGTTACCCACAAAATATTACCACATAATGACGTTCTTGATTGTTTTTTCTCTCAGATATTTTTCCTAATGTATTCATTTCTATTAAAATGTCTGAAACAATTATTGCAACTGAAATTACTTTAACCTCCTTCTGACAGGAAGAACTGGAGTCAGTCATGGACAGTGCTCCATGATGGCATTCTTACGTTTCACAAAGATCCGAAGTCTGCACCCTCTGGAAACTCTGTAAGAAATGTTTTCGAATAACTGCCGCTTGAGAAAATCAGTTAATTGTACTTTGAAATAATGATTAGCCTCGTCTTTCAGGCTTAGCCTGTCGTATAAAAACATTTGGTCTTTGTCTCCTCAGAACAAAACCAGTCAGATAATCCCAGAGTACACGGTGGAACTGCGTGGAGCAACTGTGTGTTGGGCCCCCAAGGACAAGTCCAGCAAGAAAAATGTTCTGAAGGTACAGTCAGGGTTGCATTCCCATTCCAATCAATTCAGAAACCCAATCAAAATGTATTTAATTTTACTCTCTCCCACCCCTCCAGTTAAAGACGCGTCATGGGTGTGAGTACCTGATCCAGTATGACACAGAGAGCATAATTAGTGACTGGCACAAGATCATACAGGACAGCATAAGACAGCAGGTAATGACCCAGAGGTACAGTGTGTTCATCATGTAGGAGTAATGGGGCACCAGTCTTCATCAGTACTTTTCCCTCTTAGGACCAAGATCACCGGTCAGAAGAGGAAGAGGAGGAGCCTATAGAGAAAGCTCCACTTGCTATAGACAAAGACAAGAGACCCAGCTGTAGGTATTCGTTTCTAGCAACCTGATTTTGATATTTAAATTAGTGGAAAGTCATATTTTATTCAAGCAGCTGACATCATTCATACCCCCCTCCCTACACACACACATAAACCCTTTCTGTAGCCACCAAAAGTCCATCAGGTATCAGTGCAGAGTCATCAGATCCGGGGCGAGTCCGCACCAAACTACGCAAGTTCCTGCAGAGAAGACCCACTCTGCAGTCAGTGAAGGAGAAGGGCTACATAAGAGGTATTGGTGGAATCCATAACATGGTATTATGGCTAATATGCCCGAATAACGTCACTGGGTTGGACTTCATGGTTCCTGTAGAACATTCAGATTGATAATGGGATGTTTTTATGATTCGCTAGATAATGTATTTGGTTGTCACCTGGACACGTTGTGCCATCGAGAGAATAGCACTGTGCCCAGGTTTGTGGAGAAGTGCATCCGGGCAGTGGAGAGGCGAGGTAGACATGTCTTCTTCATGTGGACTTATATACCATAATATCAACCATTAACATGAGTAATGTAGTCGGTTACCATCTCTCATGACCTTGTGCATTTCTCTTAGGACTGGACATTGATGGGATCTACAGAGTCAGTGGAAACCTAGCTGTCATTCAAAGACTACGCCACAAAGCAGATCATGGTAAAATAAGTCTCAAAGTTTTCTCGTACATTTGCAGATGTAGCAACACTATATTCTCTCTCCCACTCTTCCTCCACCCGTTTCATCCTGCTTCGTTTTTTATGTGTTCCCTCAAGAGGAGAATCTGGACCTGGAGGATGGGCAGTGGGAGGAGATCCATGTGATCACAGGGGCCCTGAAGCTCTTCTTGAGGGAGCTCCCTGAACCTCTATTCCCATACAGTTTCTTCGACAAGTTCATTGCAGCCATCCGTAAGTCAGCTTTAAAAAACATTCCAGATGCATCTCAATATTCAGACTCTAATACTGTAATTTATCTCAATAGTCCCACCATAGCCTAATGTGATGTGAATACATAGACATTTGGATGACTCTTCCTTTGGTAGAAATCCAGGACTACCCTCAGAAGGTGTTGTATTTCCGTGATCTGGTGAGGTCCCTCCCCCTACCCAACCATGATACCATGCAACTTCTCTTCAAGCACCTCCTCAAGTGAGTGACCTTTGTTTTAAAGACTGACAAAAGAAATACAGGAATAACTGATATACTAAACACTTTCCCTTCCTATTTTCCCCATCCCTTCTCTGCCAGAGTGATTGAGTTTGGGGAGAAGAACCGCATGTCAGTCCAGAGCATGGCTATCGTGTTTGGCCCCACGTTACTGAGGCCCCAGACCGAGTCGGCCAACATAACCGTTTACATGGTCTATCAGAACCAGATTGTGGAACATATACTCAATGAGTTTGAGGCAGTGTTTGCCCCCAGCTGAGACATGGCATCCATTAAAACAGGACAGAGAAAATAGGGATTGCTTTGGCATGTCCTGGGTAATGCTGATGGTTAAAGGGGTTGCCAGGTTTGGTAAAAGATGGTGATAGGGCGCTTTTCTGTTTTCTTTCGAGGAACTGGCCTAACTCTTTTAGCTCCAAGCCTTCAATCTTCATTCCCCATTTATATCATATGCTTTCCATCCATCCACTTGCTCTGGTACTTCCAATTTCAAGAACATTAAGAAACGGAAGTTGAGTGAAAAAGGAAATATTTTATTTTTATGCTTTCTTCTCAAGTGATGATTATTTTCTCCTTAAATTGTGAATTTGTCCGTGAAAACCACTGGTGACCATACTGTGTTTCATTACTATGCATTCAGTGGTTGTAGGTTAAAGGCAGTACTAGGTCTGGCACTGTTGGTATGAGCCTAATAGTAAGAACATGTCATTTAACTGTAAAAATGTATATTTTTAAATGTTTCGTGCCTCCTATGTGCCCAGTCCCCCGGCCTGTGGTTGATTGTTGCAATGACAAAATGTGTGTGTGTATATATATACATTTCATACTTCAGCCCCTGCATTAATTCCTCCCTGGCCAGTACATATAAACATGTATAACAGAGTATAATTGTACATTACTGCTGTTTTATAGTGTTTTATAATGTAAACGTTATTAAAGATCAAGGAAAAGAACAAAAGCTATTACCAAGAGATTTGAAAACAAATGTTTTTCTCTGTACATAAGAGATTATCCTACCTTATTCATGCTATTTTAATAAAATAATGTAATTTCTATGTAAATGTTTTTACACACTTCAAATCATTAACCCCATTTTTCTAACGACAGTATTTGCAAAGTCTCTGGAGTGTCAAGTCATTACAGTTGACTGAATTATATACTTCTTGGCAACTTTTAATTAAATGTACCTTCCAATATTTAGTGCCTGCCGAGCCTGCTTTCCATTCTATGTTTAACTATTACATTCCTTTATTTTTAGCCTACTCCTATAATGACAGCATTTGCAAAAAATATTGATCATAGTAGGATCAAAATGATATGATTAGTACTGTTCAAGATCCTAGAAAAAGGTTTTCAGAATTTAAGGAATAATACACAGCTCAAACTAATTTAGGGAACATGTAATAATCACAGTATAACACCAAGTCTATTAAACTTTAAGGGTATCAATCTGTCCAGTTAGGAAGCATAGCCACTGTGAATCAATGTCACCTGTTTTGGTGCAAATTAATGTGACAACAGGCGCACTGGAGAGGTAAAAGCAAGACAGTCCCAAAAAGGGTAAGGGTTTTGCAGGTGGTGGCCACAGACAAGTGCTCTCTTCCTTCCTGACTGATTATTTTCTAGTTTCGCCTTTTGCTAGTGTCCTTTTCACTACTGGCAGCATGAGGCTGAACCTGCAGCCCATTCAGTTGGCACAGGCAGTCCAACTCCTCCCTGATGTCACACCCATACGTTCCCCAGACCTGAATCCAATTGAGAACCTCTGGGACGTTATGTATCTGACACCGCCAGGTCTGGGAGGAGAATGCCCAGGACACCATCCACCATCTCATCAAGAGTATGCCAAGACATTGTCGGGAGTGCATACAGGCACGTGGGGGGCATACACACTACTGAGACACATTATGAGTTGCCGTGATCACGCTCGTTGTAACAGCCCGTGATACAAACTGTTAACTTTTTTCGATGTGTGTTTGAATCCAGCCCTCAGTCGGTTGGTTATTTTGTTTTCCATTGACCGTTGTTACGTCATTTTGTTCTCAACGAATTACACGATGTACAGAAATAATTGTTATCTTTAATATATTTTCTTAATCGAGACCCGATGTGTGATTTATCTGTTCCGTTTATTTTATCAAGCAGTGTAATAATAAAACAAGTGACATCACTTACCACACACGCACGCACACCCACGAAACAATACATAGAGTATGATAGATTCTGGTAGTACCCGAAGTCCCAGCGCCTTTTTTGAGTTTTAGAAGCCACCATACGGGAAATAAATAGGGATGACACAAGAGATGGCTGAAAAGGGTGCAGGAGTCACTGAGGTTACTTCCTCTGATAAACTAAGTGCAGCGCAGAAACAACTCCGGAAAAAACAAGATCTTGATTATTGGAAAAACAACATGCAAAAAATACGCAGTCGCAACCGCATAACTGGACTAGTTATTGGGGCGTTTGTCATCGGCATGTGTATCCTTCTACCCGGGTTTCATAACCAGCTAACTGCTAACGTTAGCATATAACCCCTCTGATGTAACAAGGTGTTAAACCGTTTCGCCAAACACATGGTCCAATTTTGAAATGATTCGCAAAAAAAGAAACAAAATGAACTAAATATATACCGTTTGTCAAAATAGATTATATGGAAAACCATAGATAATAGAACGTGGAGAACATTATTTCCGGTAGCTAGCCTGTGTAGCTTCCCATGTATCCTGCTGCTAGCTTCTTTTTTCTAACTTAACTCCTTTTCCCTAGAACGTTATAATTGTGAAACGTTGCGCCTGACAAAAACGGGTAAGTCCCACCCTGAATATACCCCCGAAATCATTCGGAAAATGTACAGTGAAGAATGTCAGACTTTAGGGGTTAGTTTAGGTGTAGATGTAAAGGGGTTATTGAGGTTGAAGTTAAATCATGAATAATTGTGAAATGTAGGTATGTTTTTAGGGAAAGGAATTTTGGTGTCTGAATTGCTAAATAAACGTGTGTGTATCCCTACAACTAGTCAATAACACGTATTTTCTATTCATATTTATACACTTCATCAATTGTAACATTTTAGTTACAATTTAATAAGTACTTGTATCCATCGATATAGATCTTTAATATCAGTGCTAGTATCTAATTACATTTTATAGGAGGCCTAAAGCAGAAATACTGACTGTAATAGTGGTATATTATGAATTGATTTAAAACAAGTAAAAGCACATGAGTAATTCCTGGGTTTCAGTGTTATACCAAATTTCCTATTTCTACAACATGAAATAAAAATATATTTAATCATGAGTTTAATGTCAAAATAAAAATACGAATCTGCTAGTTGTCCTAAATTAAGTACAGATATAGTAATTAGTAATGGCCGAACGAGGCTTCATTAGCGTTATTTTAGCAGCAGGAAAATTAAGCACTCAGATTTTCTTTTTCACAAGAAAAGCCATCATTGAAATTTACAAGCCAATATACAATTTAATTTGTAAAATAATTTGTAAAATAATATCAGACAACAAAAACATAGGAACGGACATTAAACATAAAATGTACCGACTAAATAATTAACTATATTGCCTAATATATTTCAATGATGGCTTTTATTTAGAACAAGAAAATCCGCGATTGCGCGGCTAGCATAATATCCTGCTGCTAGAAGAACGGTAATGAATGACCATCAGAAACAATAGTGATTATTATACCCAAGGTACCTATCCTACTTGATGGAGCTTGAACAATTCTGCAAAAAAAGAATGGGCAAACATTGCTGTGTCACAATGTGCAAAGCTTATTCAAATAGATTTTGGCCTGTAATTGCTGCTGAAAGTGCCTCTACCAAATTTTTACTGAAGGGGGGGAATACTAATGAAATAATTTTATTCTGTTATATATTTCTAAAGATTTTTGAACAATTAGATTACATTTTTCATTTTGACATTATGGTTCTGTGTTGATCAGTGACAAAAACGTCTGATTAAATCAATTTTGATTTTGTGCTATAACACAATGCATTTTGGAAAGGTCCAATGCGGCTGAACATTAATTTTTTACCTTTTGTAGTGAGCCCTGAATAAAAAATATAAGCACAGATTTTTTTGTTACATATGCGCACAATATATCATATCTATATAATGTAAAATCTATATGTAGATTTTACATGTATGAGGATCTACCTGTTAATGTCATGGTAACTCCACGTGTGGAGCAGTACTGTTCAATTTCATTTATGTTTATTTTTCTGCACCTTTCGTCTCCTTGATTACCTCCAAAACCTTTCCAAACCAGTCTCATAAACACTTTCGGAAAGGTAGAGAGTATGAAGGCCAGGGTTCTCGTCTTGCCTTGTCTGAGGCCTTAACCATTTTGTCTCTTCAGTCAGCTACACCATCCTCTCAGTAAAGCAGGAGAGAATCATGGAGGATATTGATAATGAGGCAAGGATCACTTACATCAAAGGCCCCAGGACAGGAACCAACTCCTAGGGATGCTCCCTTGCTTGCACAGGAACAACGGAAGCTCAGCCCC
This sequence comes from Esox niger, assembly GCA_016801105.1. Lineage (NCBI taxonomy): Eukaryota > Metazoa > Chordata > Actinopteri > Esociformes > Esocidae > Esox > Esox niger. The sequence continues at coordinate 15,750 of JACXGJ010006617.1, read as the reverse complement.
CACTGGTTTGGACTGTCAAGCTGTTATACTCAACTGCTGCCAGAAGATGGCGCAAGTTACATAGACTTTTAAATCAAGGGAAGGCTCCCATTCATTTTGTTCTATCAAAATGCTTGGTAGAATTGTAACCATGCACACATGTATGCTGCAGTTGGAGTATATATTTTGGAAATGTGTTGATTTGCTGTGTTACAAGTAATTAAATAAATTGAATTGCGTACCTACTTAGCCTCAAAATATTGGGAAAAGAAGGCTAGTTGTAAGTGTTTATTCTACTGGAATTGTATGATTTGAAACAAAATGCCGATATCAGTTGATAAATGATTTGTCTTCAAAGGTTATCAGTGTTGAATTTTCAATCTATAGTAGAGGCAGTGCTGGCAGCAGATGGGGAGCATCCTCAATCTCCTTGGCAGAAGTCACTGAGGTAGTTAAACAGCTGCACAGTGGCAAAGCTCCGGGGATTGACAAGATTCGTCCAGAAATGTTGAAAGCTTTGGATGTGGAGGGGATGTCTTGGATGACTCGCCTCTTCAACATCGCGTGGGAGTCGGGGGCAGTGCCTAAGGAGTGGCGGACCGAGGTGCTGGTTCCCCTGTTCAAAAAGGGGGACCAGAGTGTGTGCTCCAATTATAGGGGTATCACACTACTCAGCCTCCCTGGGGAAGTCTACTCAAAGGTTCTGGAAAGGAGGGTTCGGCAGATAGTCGAACCTCAGATTGAAGAGGAAGAATGTGGATTCCGTCCTGGTCGTGGAACAACCAACCAGCTCTTTACTCTTGCAAGGATCCTGGAGGGGGACTGGGAATATGCCCATCCAGTATACATGTGCTGTGTTGATCTGGAGAAGGCATATGACCGGGTCCCCCGGGAGATACTATGGGAAGTGCTGTGGGAGTATGGGGTGAGGAGGTCCCTTCTTAGGGCTATCCAATCCCTGTGCGTCCAAAGTGAGAGCTGTGTTCGGGTTCTGGGTAGTAAGTCGGACTCGTTCCAGGTGGGGGTTGGCCTCCGCCAGGGCTGCGCTTTGTCACCAATCCTGTTTGTAACATTTATGGACAGGATACTGAGGCATAGCCAGGGTAGGGAGGGGTTACTGTTCACCCCAGCCTGTGGACCTGTGGAACCGGTCCACAGGCTGGGGATCTCTTCGCTGCTTTTTGCAGATGATGTGGTCCTGATGGCATCATCGGTCTGTGACCTCCAGCACTCACTGGACCGGTTCACAGCCGAGTTGAGATAAAGCGATTGGGATGAGGATTATTACCTCTAAAGGCCATGGTTCTCAGCAGGAAACAGATGGAGTGCCTCCTACAAGTAGGGAATGAGGTTTTAACCCAAGTAAAGCAGTTTAAGTATCTCAGGGTCTTGTTTGCGAGTGAGTGGAAAATGGAGTGGGAGATTGGCCGGAGAATCGGAGCAGCGGGGGCGGTATTGCATTCGCTTTACCACACCGTTGTGATGAAAAGAGAGCTGAGCCAGAAGGCAAAGTTCTCAATATACCTGTAAATCTTCGTTCATACCCTCACCTATGGTCATGAAGGCTGGGTCATGATTGAAAGAACTAGATCGCGGGTACAAGCAGCTGAAATGAGATTTCTCAGGAAGGTGGCTGGCCTAGAGATAGGGTGAAAAGTTCAGTGAGGAACTCGGAGTAGAGCCGCTGCTCCTTTGCATCAGCCTGTTCCTGTCACGTCCAGCTGGGAGGAGACCTCGGGGTAGGGCCAGGACTAGGTGGAGAGATTTTATTTAGACACTGGCCTGGGAACGCCTCGGGATACCCCAGTCAGAGCTGGCAAATGTAGCTCGGGAAAGGGAAGTTTGGGGTCCCCTGCTGGAGCTGCTGCCCCCGCGAGCCGATACCGGATAAGCGGATGAAGATGAATCTGAAGATTTTGAAAATCAACTCAAAGGGGTAAATGAACTTAAACCATGCACAAAATGTATTTATAATTTATTCAAAGTATTTACAAACATGATTTAGGAAACAAAATGTAAAAGTTAAAAAAAAACTATAATTGTTAAAGGCACAGAACCTGCATGGCAGTACGTTTTCCAACATTTTTGAAAACCAAACATCTTATGTCCTCTAAATATATTTCCTGCTGGTGTCTTGGGAGAATACAATGCTATTAATATATTTTACATGTTCTACCACAATGTCCTCCACGTGCACACTTTAAGGCAAATAGCTCAGAATTCACAGCTTTAGTAAAGTTGGCTTAGTCTTTGTCATGAATCAAATTATTACCACTGAAGGCACATTTACTGATTTAAAAGATATAAGGGTCAGAACTATATATCCCTAACCCAACAATATTGATAGGAAAGCAGTTGTTCACTACTAATAGTGAATGACTCCTATAGAAAGTGCTTTGTGTTGAGCCATAGATTACAAGGCAATAGAACAGTTTTTAAAGAACAAGCATCCACTGTACCCTTCAATAAAATAAAGGCTGATTAGGAACCCTCAACACGTCTGCTACCAGCTCATAGTGAAATTCATGTATTAGTATACTGGAAGGCCTGCGAAGTGGATTCTAATATCATGTTTTTTGTTTTTCAAGCACCATTTGTGCAATTTGCGTTGCTTCAGGTTTGTTTTGACCAAACCCAACTCGGAGATTTAACTGATAACTCCCGGTAGCGTGGATTGACTCATTTCGGCATACAAACATAGGTTCGCCTGGCCCACCTAGCAAATGGAGCTGCAGGATGGAAACCGGCTTGCCTGGGCAATAAGTCAGGTAGCTGCATACTCGTTCATCCGTGCACAACCTTGTAAACCCTACAAATGCACTCTTAAAGGCGATAATTATGTCATCGTGCTTGAGCTATCATACCCATTGATTCAATAACACAAGGCCAGAAAAACACTGTTTTAAATGCACATACACCTAGAGGTCACTGTGTTTTGGCCTCACTGTAGCATTGGTCTGACCAACAGTTCCAGGTGTCACACAGGCAGCAACAGCATAAATACAACCACAAAACATTTCATGTGACTGGACGCCACACGCACAGAGCGACTGTATATAAGCTCACTGTCCTTAGGATTGGGACTGGGACCCTTGTCGTGGCATCACATTTCTAACTTGTGGTAATGCACAAGGACTAGCTGACAGTTTGTGTGCTCTGACTGGGAAGTCTATCCCTCGTCATTGGGAGGAGTCTTCAGCGCGTCCCCCATCTTGTGGACGGACCACGTCTTCTGGTTGTCCCAGGGCTCAGTCTGGTAGCCACCCAGTCAGCCGGGGATTAGCAGTGTTCCACCAGTCACAGAATCGACTGCACCAGCTCCATGTCTCACTAGGAAGAACAGTTAGACTTTAGGAGGGTGCAGTGTGCTGAAACCGAGCAGGCTAACACGTTATTTGCATCACTGCACAGGTTTTTATAGCTATTAGATCCTATCAAGTGTCACTTTCATTCCTCAGACCGGCAAGATCAGGGTTCAGCGGTCATGGGTCAGAAAGGGTGCTCGCTCACCATCCTGCTGTAGTCGGGGGCAAAGGTCACCCCTTTGCCGGACCTTTCCTGAGAGCCACTGCTGCTGCCACTGACTGAATTTTTACGCATGATCCCTGTTTAAGACATGCAGGGGAATATCTAAGTTCAAGAGCTACATCCCCCTATGAGACAGCACAGAACCTCTACAAGCACACCTCACCTGTAGGTTGCAAAATGTCCAGTCTCTGAAGGCTGTTTCTACGCGAGCCGGGATAGTTGCTGCCTTTGGACAGGCGCCTCTGGCGTTGGTTGAACATTGCGGCAGGAGACACGATGCCAGGTGGAGGCACCTTTCCCATCCGTGCATACAGCTCCTCAATTTCCCTCTTCTGATTGAGCTGGAGAGCCTGCACTTCGGACTGGTGCCTTAGAGAGGTGAAGATGGTGAGGAGGAGGAGAGCGTGGGGTAAACAAGGAGGGGGAGGGAATCAAAGGGGTCACTGAGGAAGAGGCTGATGGGGAGGGACTGACTTTAACTGCACTCAATTGGTGTTTATGTGTATTGAGAGTCAGGCCCTGAATATGGAAGAGCATTTTATTGTAACGTCTGGCTGGTGTGCACTGCACCCACCATCATGTTCAAATTCTAGAGAACATGATTATGATGTCATTATAATGTTAATGAGCATATTAGTCATAGACGTGTCATCGGTTCTCCAGTTTTGTTAAGTTAATAACAAATACCCAAACATTTCCTGTCAACAGTATGCCCTTGTTTGTGTTTGTTTTTCAAGTCTGGGGCAGAAACAGTAAATAACGGCTATAAACAATGTTTTCTGTGTGCCTGGAGGTTTGCTCCCATCTCAGAGACAACATCTCAGACAGTATGCCTCCTCCACTCACCTTTCCCTGATCTCCTTAAGCTCCTCCCACATCTCTTCGTCCTCACTCTCTGTCTCGTCGCTGCTGACATAGGAGGCGCTGCGTGTGTAGCTCATCCAGGGCTGGGGCAGGCCGCTCCCACTGAACTGGGGGCTCCCCGTTGTACCCTCCCACAGGCTTAGGCTAAGCCTCCGGCCCCCCTTCCTCCTCAGCTCCTCCTCCTCTCCCTCCTGCTCCTGTTGTGGCTCCTCCTCGCTTTCCTGCCGGTCCTCCTGCTCTGTCTGCTTAGGACCCCCAGGACACGAATGACCAATGTCTATGTTAGACCGAGGCATGCTGGGAGTTTGCAGGGGGGAGGATATGGTTAATGTGCCGTTTTCTGATTCGTCCCCCTGCTCCTCGGTGCTGGTGTCAGATTTGATTTCACGGGCGACGGTGGGTGGGGTTTGGTGTTGTGGATGGGGTTGAGACGTATCCTGGACAGGGCTGGTGTAGGATGTAGGGATCTCTCTGCTTGGGGTAACCTGGAAACGACCGATGGTCACTATAGGCCTTTTCTCTGTGAGAGAGGGAGGGGTGATAAAGACAGATAGAATGATCTTATGTTTAATTCTTGACACCCATTGGTCCCCACTGATTCTACAACATATTCACTGCTTTAGATACAAGTATGGTAACAAAGAACACCATGCCAATCACCAGCTCGCTTAACACTGCATACATCACAAGGGCCTTACCCTCAAATATAGGTGACAGTCTGTTTTTGGCAGTGTTTGAGTCTGACTCGTATACAACCAGGGCTAAAGAGGTCCTGGGGGCGGACAAGCACACCTGCAGGGAAAAGAGCAACAAATGAATTGATGTTTTACCACCCACATCCAGTCAGTACAACCCAGAGGCATCCAGTCAGTACAACCCAGAGGCATCCAGTCAGTACAACCCAGAGGCATCCAGTCAGTACAGCCCAGAGGCATCCAGTCAGTACAGCCCAGAGGCATCCAGTCAGTACAGCCCAGAGGCATCCAGTCAGTACAACCCAGATGCATCCAGTCAGTACAACCCAGAGGCATCCAGTCAGTACAACCCAGAGGCATCCAGTCCATACAAAAATGTACAATGGTTTGACTTTTTAAAAGTTGAGGCAACACAGGTTGTGGCAAATGCAGTACCTACTCTATACAGTAAGTGGTCTTCATGTGCATATAGAAAATAGGTTTTGCGGTGTTGATCTGAGTACAGAGTGGGTGCCTCCATCGTCAGGACAACCAGATGACAAAGTACATGACATGATGTGTCGGAGCAATGACCCTTGGGTGTCCCCTGGGTTCATGATATAGCGTTTGACCTGTGTGTGTCTGCTTTCAATGGCTAGAATCTGTGCATGTGGTATACTCTATTAACCCTTTGTCTATTTACTCACTGTGCTCTGTGGGCTGGCTGGAGCTGAGGAGGAGGGGGAGCTGGTGATAGAGGTGGAGTCTGAGCTGTTCATCTGCTCTGGGAACACCCCCTTGGGCCCTTGCTGGCAGGAAATCTGGGGCCCCTCATTGGACACCGGAGGAGAAAGGCTGGAGCCAGCTTGCCTGATGGCATTCCCGTTCGCTAGCCCAAAAGGCTGGGGTGCTCCTGGGGCTACGTTGGCCGTCAGCAGGCCCTGGTGGTGCAGGGCCTGGGAGTCTGCGTACTGCTGGTAGATGTCCAGATACTGGCCTGCGGTCATCTGGCCCTGGCAGGGGCCCTCCCCTGTCATCACCGGGGGAGGGCCAAATATGGGTGGGTAGGAGCCAGACTGGCCCGGGTGGAAGCTAGGGTTCAGACCACTGGGTACGGGCGTGGAGGGCATGAAGGAGTGGGCCACGCTCATGGCCAGGGACAACACGTTGGCCAGGGAGAAGAGGGGCTGGTTGTGGCTGTTGTGGGGCCACATACCTGGGTTCTGGGGCTGCTGGGCTGGAACTGGGAGCAGGGGGGAAGCACCCCCTACGTCACCCCCCACAGGTAGCCCATCACCCCCCTGCGGCTGCTGCCCTGGAGTGGCTGGTTTGGCCTGGGAAGGAGTGGTGGGGGAGAGGTTGGAGTTGCTTAGAACCCGGCGGAGTGTCTCAGGCGTGAGGGGAGCGAGGGGTGGTTTGGAGGAGGCCTGGTTGGCAGGGTAAGGGAAGGGGAAGTGGGTTTTTGGGACATAAGGAGGCGTGGGGTACTGCTGGGGCAGGGTGGGCAGCTGGTTTATGGGCATCACAGGGGGCAGGGTGTCAGGGACAGAATACTGGGGGAAATGGGAGTCAAAAGGGTGGACGGTCTGGGAAGAACCTGGAAACATATAGGAAGAATGAGGTTAGCGGCATAACAAAATGTTTGTGCTACAGACTTCCATAGAGACTTTGTGGTTTTGCTGTACAATGCACACAAGTGTCCGAATCCATTTAAAGGTAAGCAAAGTATTGCAGTAAAAATGGCTAACCATGCATAATATAGAAGACCAAGCTACATATATCTCATATTTATAACATGCTTATTTATTTGGTATTATCTGTTCAGCCATTGCTCCATAGTAGTAAAAGCTGTTATACAGTGTGTTGATTAGAGATGTAGTATTCAGATAGTTTTCGTTTACCAGAAATATATATATTTTTCAAATTACCGATATAACTTGGGTGCTACTCAATAACTTGCGAGGGAGTTGGTGTCGTTCTAATCTAACATTGCCTCAATGACCATTTGTGTAAGAAAAGAGCGAGGATGGAGGAGGTGGTGTTGTAGACTCACAAAACTCAGCCAAAATTCATCAACACATAAAAGTCATGATAAGCTAGTTAGCTAAGCTAACCAGCTATAAGATATTGGATTAAGTGCCCGTTTTCTGCATTCCCAACACCCTTCATATTCCACAGCCTAACTTAACATTGCGTTTAAGGCAAATCATTCCGTCCTTATAATTAGTTTACTTTCACCCACTTGCTAACTGTAGACAACACATACTGACTGGACCAACACACCCCTATGGCTCTGATTGACGACTGTAAACAACATGTGCAAAGAAAAGAACACCATAAAAAAACGTACAGATTTCTTTAATGTGAAGCTCATCGTTTGTGAAAATTCTAGGCTGGAGTGTTAAAACTTAGAGAAATCCTAGGCTGAAGTATTTATTTCAAACCAAAAATATACAGAAATGTAAAATACACAAGTACTCGAATACTAACTTGGTGTCGTTTTTTTCAAATATTCTACTAACTGCCCATCCTTGGTGTAGATAGCATTACATATTGCGTAGCACCTCTATAGTATAGTTGTTTTTCTAATCTGTCTATCAGGCCTCAACCATCCCCTCCTCTCTGTGCAGGTTACTACCCAGGGAACACTGCCACAGAGTTAACTCAGACACTGAGGTGCCTGACAAAAATCAAGGTGGGGCACAGTATTGGCTTGCAGCAATACAGTAAAAACAACTGTTATCCAACCTAAACACTTGTGAAACAATTGGGAAGATGTGTTTCTAACAGCAGACCAATGTTTCTGAAGAAACTTTTCTTTGTTTTCTTCTCCATTTATTGCAACATTTCAATAAAGGCAGAAGGCACAGCAAATTTAGTTGATTGACAGCAAGATTTTGTTGTCAATCAAAACCTAATAACTAATTCTTTGAGTAGAATCTGTCTGTGGGTCTAAAATCTATGAGTAGAAAGCTCTAAGCAAGCGTATCTAAATAAATATATGGAAACAACATGCACAATTGGGTCTTTTGGCCTAGATAAATAAAGGTGAAATTACTGGGAGGAGTTTTTTTAGTCTGTAGACAAAAGCAGGTCTACAGCTAGTCAATTGAAAGAAATGCTTGGAATTTCAGCCTATTCATCTGGGATGGAACTTTTCAGTAATTAGCATTCCAGCTTGGAATTGAATGTTTCAGTAGTTGATAATGACAAGACAGTTTTTCTCGTTTTGGATTATGTTACATACTTGAGGTGGTCTGAAAAGACTGAGATCGGAGCGGGCGGACAGAAGGGACTGCTTTTGGATCGATGTAGAAGTCTCCCACAGGCGCCACAGGGGTTGAGCCTCGAAGTTGAGCAACGCTGTCTTCAGCAAAGTCTGTCCCAGGAGACATGTAAACATGCTCAAATACACCAGTGACACTGATCATAACATATTGATGTGTTGTTGGTAACAAATCTACATGTCACTATGCAGCTTAGGGTATCAACACAGTTTATCAGATATCGATCATTAGCAAATAAAAAAGATGACATATAAAGACAGTACATATATGTCTAGAGGTAGCACAATGGGACAGAGTTAACACAATGGGACAGAGTTAACACAATGGGACAAAGATTGCACAGTGGGACAGAGTTAACACAATGGGACACAGATGGCACAATGGGACAAAGATAGAACAATGGGACAGAGGTAACACAATGGGGACAAATATAGCACAATGGGACAGAGGTAACACAATGGGGACAAATATAGCACAATGGGACAGAGGTAGCACAATGGGACAAAGATAGCACAATGGGACAAAGATAGCACAATGGGACAAATATAGCACAATGGGACAGAGTTAACACAATGGGACAGAAGTGGCACAAGGGGACAGATGTGTGGGATCTGAGCATTAAAAACTACAATATGAATGTACGTTTCATTGGAAGTGAATGTGCCTAGATAATGAGAATAACAGAAAACCTTTCTGTTTAGATTCTCCCTGTAGGTTGCGCTCCGGTAACCACAGGAATGTTTACATTGACCAGTTGGCATGGAGGTTACTGTCTTGGCTTTGCTAGGTAAATATGCCCCTCAATATTTATCAACTTGTAACCAACATTACAGTGAGAAGAGACTGAGTGAGATGAGATTGAGGCTGTGTAAGGAAGACCAGGTCCGTAACCTCATGAACAATACTATCAAATGCTGCAATAAATAAATGATCATCTCCCCCTTGACAAACGGGTACGCCAATAATTATTGACAACCACTATACGAAACGGCTGATTTCTACCAGAGGTAACACAGTGGGACAGAGGTAACACAATAGGACAAACATAGCACAATGGGACAAAGATAGCACAATAGGACAGCAGTAAAACAATGGGGCAGAGGTAACACAATAGGACAGTGACAGCACATAAATATTGACATACAAACACGTATGAACACACAGGAATCTTCCTTACCAGGCAAAGACGAGGAGGAGTGTGTCCGTGCCAGTATATGTGGGTGTAAGTTGGACTGAAATATAATCAAACAGCCAGTAAACCATCAAAACAATCCATATGCCGTATCGCCACTTGTTTCTATTGTTATAACAATTAGGGCAAAACAACTCACAGCCTTGAAGTTGCTGTTTAAGTGGCACCATACAGTTAAATAAAACTTAGAAGGCCAACCCTCTGTCAGGTTTACCTAGCTCTGGTCCTGCTGTCTTTAGTCCATGTTACTCATTAACCGAGCACCGCACAGGTAGAAATCAGCCCCTTGTTAAAGGCCATTTATCACCAGTATAAAGGAAATCAGAACCAGCATTTACATAATAAATGGAAGCCAACAGGATCTTGTGTATCTACAAGGTTTCCAGACTGCAGCACCTCCCTGACCAAAGTGAACACTGTCATTTTAAGCTTTTCTCAACCGTCCCTGAGGCCTGCGTACTGTGGTCAAGGTGTTGGTGTGGTGACGTGACACTGACCTTGGAGGTGGATGAGGTGGGGTAGGGTCGCAGGTCGTGGGCAGCATCTCCAGGCCCAAGGGGCTCACCCTTCCTCATCAGGGCCTCAGCCCGCTTGATAATGTCACGCATGCGATAGATGAAGCCCTCCTGCTCAGAGGGAAGTATGAACTCATTGTGGACCTGAGGGAGTGAAATCAAATCGGTCAGTGGTTCAACCGCATATGATTTGACGATACTATAGCCATGTCTTTTGGAGTACTGAATGTGAAGGAGGGGAGCGAATGGAGAATAAAGTTAGAGGTGAAAAAGGGGGGGTGAATACAAAACACAGGATCAATTGACAGTTCTGAAATAATGTCATAAGATAAAAACCATGGAGACACAGAAACAATACATTTCTTATTTGAGAACAAAACATGCAGCTTGTTTTCAGCACAAATCTGTGATGATTGCAACTATTAGGAAGCATAAAAGCCAATAAAAATGGTACCATGACTGAGGAAAATTACGCTAAAATCCTTTTTCATTTGTCCCAGGGTCTCAATGCAAAACAACACAGTTTCCAACATAGCCAGAATCCATGGTAAATGTCTCTTTACTGCATAGTTATGTTTGTTGATTGACTCATTTCAGTAATTGAAAAATGCACTATCAAGAACCAAGTAGAGTGTTGTGATCTGGGAAGTTCTGGTTCTAGTGATCTGGCAAGTTCTGGTTCTACTGATCTGTGAAGATATGGTTCTAGTGATCTGTGAAGATATGGTTCTAGTGATCTGGGAAGTTATGGTTCTAGTGATCTGTGAAGTTATGGTTCTAGTGATCTGTGAAGATATGGTTCTAGTGATCTGGGAAGTTATGGTTCTAGTGATCTAGGAAGTTATGGTTCTAGTGGTCTGTGAAGATATGGTTCTAGTGATCTGGGAAGTTATGGTTCTAGTGATCTAGGAAGTTATGGTTCTAGTGGTCTGGGAAATTATGGTTTTAGTGAACTGTGAAGTTACACACACACACACACACACACACACACACACACGCACACACAAACACACACACACAAACACACACACACACAACACACACACACACACAGACAGAGTACACTCACCATTACGGCAGCTATGTCCTCTGGGTTGTCTCCATCCAGGTCAAACTTAAAGGTCACCATCTTACTGTTGTGAGTCTGAAGCTGACACTCCACCACACGGTCTACTTTATCCGACAACTGGGAGGAGAGGAGAAAAACTGAAAACCACTGAAAGACAACACTAATGATGGTCTTACAACGCTAATGACTTGGAATGCAAACATTTTCAGAACAATTACCTAACAGCTTACAGACAGACAGACAGAAAAAAGACAGACAGGCAGACATTACGCACCCCAGTGATTCGCAGTCGTGAGCGTGCTCTCCTTCTGAAGAGTTTGGTACAGGTGCGTTTGTTGGCACTGTTTTCTGATAGGCCCTCATTCCCATCACTCAAGCCAGATGTCACATCTGAGGCATAGCTGTGTAAACAAACAGGTGGGTGATGGGGACTGCAGAGCAAATGCACCAGTGCCCTAGGAGCTGGACTGAGCTCATAGGACCCATAGGTCTTTTAAGGGTAATCCCACCCCCTCTAACTGAACAATAGGTGTTTGTGTGTGTGTGTGTATATATTAAACAAACTTGGATATGCAACACAATGGTAAAACAAGGAACATCTGTCAAAATGACAACATTTGACTGATACTAAAAATACAACTATAGAAGTTAGCAGAGACCTTAAGTATAAGGACAAGGTTTAGGAGTCAGTTTTAGGTTTTGAATTTGGTTAATATTAGGGTTAGTGTTTGTCTCATGATCAGAGTGTATTGAAAAGAAGTGTCAGAATGGTACCGATAGTTAAACCAATGTGTGTATGGGTGCGTGTGTCCTTTTATGTGAGTCATAAAGGGGAAAGGGAAGCTCCCTCCAGTGGAGTGCCTTAAGTACACAGCCACGTAACACCATTAATCAAAGCAGTGTACGTCAATCTGCCGCTTCCCCATGGGGATAAAAACCCACACGCAGGCTAGAAATGATCCCCTTCATGTCCACAGACACACACACACACACACACACACCTGTTGTGTTTTAACGGATACCAGCCGATATGTGTCTAACCTGCACTCTGCTGTTGAGCGCTACATTGCCGTACACACATCTCACTGCACTGAGGACACAGTGGGTGAGATGTGTGGCCTACGGTCCCCTTTGAACAACATTACCGCAATGGATGAGGGCTGTTTGTGTTACCTGTCGACAGGAGAGGAGAAGCCACTGGCAATTCCAGACTGGGGCACGGTGGCGTTGGATACAGCGATACTCTGAGAGGGGGAGGGTCACAAATAGAACAGCCTGTTGAGTCAGGGTGCTAGAACTATACCCTCTGCCCCCGTGGAGGTCTTCACCCATACAGACATCAGGATTACAGGCTACACTCACCGAGGGGAAACGGAGAGCTGGGATTGGTGGAGCCTTTGGGGGAGGATCTTCTATGGCCAGGGTTTCAATTCGAGGGATGTCCAGGGGCAACGTAACAGGAGGTGGGAAAGGGGGTGGTCCTTCCCCTGGATCCTGGAAACCTGATGAGCTCAGGTAGCCGTCCGTCTCGCAGTCAGCTGCCATGGCAACAGCAGGGTAGGGGAAAGGGAAAGAGGGCCGGCAATATGTCATTTATTGTTTTTCTCTTCCTAATAACACTGTGTTCAACATATACTCTAGTTTTTCTGTCTGGAAATAAGTTCTACTGAAGGATCTGTTAAATGAATGTATATGGTTTACTTGTTTACAATAAACGTGCTTCTGTTGTCTATATGGGTTAGTCTTCTAGTACAGACCAGTTCACTTTGCAATGAAATGTACCTATACGGTCGCCTAAGCAAGGGAAAGTACTACTGTATATACATCTGTTGGAAACAGTGATACACGGCTAGAAGAAAAAAGAGTTGAATGTATCCTCACATGTGGCAGAGGAGTAGCTGGAGTGTCTGATGTTATTTTCCTGCCGCTGGTCTGTCTCCTGCTCCTCCGCGTCCGCCGTAAAGCTGGCGTTTATCCCAGAATCCACGGAGCTGTTGGCCATGGACATGGCCGGCCCAGACATAGTCACCATCACAGCGGGTAGAGTGTGGTCAGTTGGCACCAAGACCGGGGCCGGGTCAGGCGGTGCGATGGAAGGGCCTGCTTGGGGTTTGGGGGTTGGTGGTTCCGGCTCACGGGCCTGCTCTGGTTCTTCCTCGATAACAGTTTCCTGTTGTTGGCGCAGGGTCTCCTCTGCCTGCTGCCGTTGCTTCTCCCGCTGCCGTTTGATGGCTGTAACACGACCCCGGATGGCTTTGGCCACCAGCTTGTAGTCTGCCTCGCAGACGAAGCCGAGCACTACCTGGGATGAACAGGAGCAGGGAGAGGAACGGGGGGGTGATGGTGAAAAGGTTGAGATTCACAAAATGTGAAACAGGTACAATATCCATCGAGAACCCACCATCTCCTGGGCCACCTCTTCTGGCACATCCTTGTAAAGTTCAAACAGGAACTCGATGGCATTGTTGTCCTTGTACTTCCCGTGCAGCTTCTTTGTGTCGTCCATACGCAGCCACAGCTTCAGGCCAGATTTCTCAGTGTTGTCCTCCTCCGCCAGCTCAACATGGACGCCGTTGTTCTCCTGAAAGAAGGTGTGTTCCAGGAGATCTTGGATGGTGTACCTGAGAAGACCAGGAAGAAAAAAGGGGCTTAAACTACACTTCTTCATCTTATAAAGTTTTTTCCCAGTGCCCCTTTATACTATTGACATATAGTCAGAGGACAGAAAGATGAATAGGTGTATAATGTAATGTACCTAAATAAACAGTGGTCATGATCCCTGACACCATTTACAGTAGTCCACATGTCAGACCTTTTTCCTAACTGTTACTTTTAGTAGTTTTCACAAAATCAAATGGTTTGAAATAGAATGAGGCTGGAAGAACAAAAGAAAGCTAATTAATTCATAAAACATAATTCCTTAAGAACGTATACAGTTGTGGACCAAGATAATTTCAGTGTCACTGTCTAAAGAATACTGTTGAGGATGAGCAACTAGCTTGAAAGGTGTAATGGCCTTTGTCTAGGAAAATAAAACATTCTGTCAAATATCTGCACACATGATAGATGCATGCGTACACATATACTCATGAATGCACACACATACACACACACACACACAAACCATCAGACTTTGCACAGAGGCAAATGTTGCAATCCACCATTTAATAGCACAGCATGACAGTAACAGACTAAAAGCATATGTCAAAGGTCAAGAGGTCACTCTACCTCTGCTTGGTATTGATGCGGATGCATCCCTCTATGATCTCTTTCAACTCCGGGACTTTCACTTTGAAGAAGCTGTCTGGCTTAATTCCCTGTAAGAGGGGAAAAGAGGAATGGTTATTTATGTCACCCATGTCGATCATTCCATAATGCAAGGAGTCTGCAAAGCATGAATGGAGGAAGGGTGGAGGAGAACCATACAGGAGGAGGCGTCTGACCAGGGCAGGAGGACATACGAAAGAGTCAGGGTGATATGGGAGTGAGGTGTGAGGGACAACGTGGAGGTTATTCACCAGCCTGCCCTTTCTACGTGAGCAGGTGGAATGAAAGTGGCCATGGATTGAGGGGTAGTGTGTGTGCGCGAGAGCACTGCGTTGCTAGCCTGTTAATAATAGCTAATGGTTTTGTACACAAACCCTGAGGTGTTGATACATAATGTCCAAACCCAGCCAGTGGAAACAGGTTGCGTGGTGTCAAAGCACTGACTTTTACTAAACAAGCGGTTTCAGTCAACATGCTGAAGGCTAGTAAGCTGCTCATGTTTGGTTTGAGGATTTCTTGAGTTAAAAATATTTCAGTGAACAAAACACAAAAAACAACACAAGATATTACAGCAAAATATATGGCGGATGTACAACCATGACTGAAACACACTTGTCCTTTCTCACAATGGTAAAAAAAAATGGCCATGGATGAGCTCTTTGTTTGCAAACTGCTCCAAGTATCCCAGATTTTAGGGGTGCAGCCAAAATGCTGTTTTAAAAATTATCTTCAGGTTTTACATCTGGACTCACTGTTGGCCATTTCCGAACAGTTCACAGTTTCATCCTGAACTGTTCCTGAGTGCTTTCTAAACTGTCATTGCCCTGCTGAAAGACCCATGACCTTTGACAGATGCAGGACAGGCTGCAGGCTGTTAGCCAGCCTGCTAGTATAGTGGAGTCTGTCGATAGCATAGCCAGAGTAGTTAGTAAAGCGTTGCCTATTGCGACTGTGACTCGTCCCAGGCTGAGAAACGTTAAACAAGGAAGTGCTAACAATAGCAACCTTATTAAGATAAAACCTTCCTCCATCCTGGTCACAAATAAAAATGACTATATCTCCTCGCATCTCAAAATGGGTCTCCTAAATGTTAGGTCCCTTGCTCCAAAGGCAATTTCAGTAAATGAACTTATCTCTAATCATAAACTTGATGTTATTGGATTATGTGAAACATGACTGAAGCCTGATGAATTTACTGCCCTAAATGAGGCCTCTCCTCCTGGCTATATTAGTGATCATGTCCCCCGTGCATCCCGAAAAGGAGGGGGTGTTGCTAATATCTATGACAGTAAATATAAATGTACTCTTAAACACATCACTGGTTTTCATTCTTTTGAAGTTTTGCTCATGAAAGTTAATCTGGCTAATAAATCGT
>JACXGJ010006616.1:0-33667 GCA_016801105.1 Esox niger | reverse complement strand
GGGGGGGGGGGGGGTGATGGAATCAGGGAGGGAGCCATGGAGGGAGGGCGGGAGAAAGAGAAGAGAATTTGTGTTTGAAACGGAGCCCCTACAGGTTTTTTTGCGCTTTCAATAATACGCCGGCCGTAATTAGAATCAGGATGAGTGGTTGAATTTGTTTATGGCTAAAACCCCCGTCGTCCTTTGCTCTCCGCACCACCTTCGCAGACATTCATACAAATCGACTTGAGGACTAATTAATGTTGTTGTTACCGTTCAGGCTCACCGCGCAAACCACACGCGGTGAGGCAACATCGACAAAGATATCATTGCTGGGTGTGTGCGGTCCGTCCTGCTCGCCGCGTGCTTCTGTCTTGCTTTGTCTCCAACTTACACTCAGGCTTCAGGCTCGCATGAAGATACACACGGAAAACTATGTAAATTGGCTCATGGGGAGCGCAGCAGTCCAAGGTGCCACATCCCAGTGCTGAGTTCTCCACCGCGGGCCTACATGGGAAGGCACATTGGCCGGCGTTGCTCAAGGCGTGGTCGGCAAGGATTTCCTCGGCTCTTGTCTCAGAGGAAGCATGTCAGGTGTATTACTTACTCAAACGTACTGGAGATCTGCCTGGAAGGATGAAATGAGTGGGTTTGGTTGACCCCCAGGAAAAGCGTATACGTGCTAACACTAAAGTCCTTCAATTGAAGTTTAAATTTAAATGGTTGAAGTTAGTGTAACTGGTCGAGGTCACGGTTAAGGTCAAGCACTAACCCTTGTCGAATGCCCTCAGAGCATTCAGCCCATTTGAAATGCACGCTTCTCCCTCTCCACTGAGTCAACTGATAACATTAAAGGCATGTTCAAGATGCACCACACAGGTTTGTGGCCATTAATCACAGGAAAATCTGACAATCTGCATGCGCACTGCATAGAAATATGGTATAGTTCCAACACACTTCAAACGTGCAGAGGTCCAGAGGGCTCTCTCCAAAATGTGCTGCACTCAACCTCTGAAGGTGGCATCTTGAACTACAGAATATCGGGCAAGTTTACACAACAAAATAAACCAGTGTCTCGAGTCTTCTTCGCTGTGTCTCGGCAAATGTGGCATAATGTAAACAAGTCCTAAGTTCTGCCTTCAGGGCAGATCTGCCTACAGCACTTGTTTGAGTACTCGAAACTCTCATGTGCAAGCATGTTGCAATCCTTAACTCTCTTGAGCATGCTGAGAGTTGTTGGAATAAAACAAGCTTTGACTGCAATTGCACATCACCAAATTGGAGAGAATGGGTGGGACATAGTGGCAAGAGGCGTCGACAAGGGGCTGACAGTTGTTGTAGCAATGCAAATTATTTTAACCGCACTAGTCCCGCTGATCAGGTGCTCATTTATCAAGATGCATTTTGTTTGAAACTAGGGGGATCCAAAGAGTTCTTGTGAAATACACATTTGTGGCTCTGAAATCTGAGCATGCACCGCTGTTCATATTTCATTAAATGGCTTGATTCGTGTCATTTAATTGGCTGCACTTGGACTCCAGGGCCTCAATCAGGGCCTGATCAGAGAAAAGGCGTGAATTTTTTTTTGCCTCGGACGTTTGCATCCACACAGATGGCTCGAGGCCAATATGCATTCCAACAAAGCCGCCCTCTGTTTTGAAGCGGACTTCTTGGATGGGTGTTCTGACTTGGTTGAGCGATCCCTCCCCGGGGGGTCTGTTTGGTCATGTGATTCCAGCCAGATCACTAATATATATGTAATGGAAAAGAGGTGTTGTTGACTGCATGAATGAGCAGCACAGATTGCTGTTTGATTTCAGAACATTGCTTGTCCCTCCCTGCTTTTCCTTTTCTGGACTATCGATAAGTCACATGACTTAACGTAATCAAATCCGCCCATTGGCTTGAGTTCATTTCTCTTCGAGTGCGCATATGCGTGCATGTTCATAAGAGAATGTTGTCTCCTCCAGCTGCTGTGTGTATGTGTGTGTGTGTGTGTGTGTGTGTGTGCATGCGTGCGTGCGTGTGCGTGCGTGTGTGTGCCTGTTAGAAAAAGACCTTCACTGATCTTACTAACTTCCTAGGTCAGCAGCAACATCAAACAAAGTTTAGCTCCTCCATAAAGTGCCATGTCAAAGTTGATTGAACCTTGAAGATCTGCCAGTCCAGCTGTCCCCTTGTCTCTTCCCTCACTCTCTCTCTTTTACTCTCTCTTCAGGAAACTTGGGGAGTAGTGCCGTGACAGGTGACGGCCGGAGGCTGGCTCTGGCGGGCTGCTCTACTAAGCAAAAGAGAAATTACTACACATTTGGTTAAAATGTATGCTTTGCTAATTCATGGTTTGGACTAAATATTTGCCTCTACAGTATTGTTATGAAGAAAATAAAACCGGGGGTAACAAGTGATTTTAAAGGAAAATCATTTTATTTTAAAGAGACAGAATTAATCCTAGATTCCATACCAGATCCTTCTGGTTATTTGAGGATGACAATTCAGAATGCACAAAACTTTGAAAAATGCAATGTAGCTCAGATTTTGGGACAAATGAGATTAAATGCTGTTCCTAAATTAGGAAAATTAAACTTATCAAGCTAAGTTCTAAGTCTAACTCTGCTGGTGTTCTGGCTGTCACCTCACACGGCACAATATATTTTTCTTCCATGCTCAAGCAAGTTGTCAGACCCAGGCATCACTATTGTCAAAAATAAAATAAGTAATGTATTTAATCAGCTTTTTATCTCAGCAGGCTAAAAAACAAACAAATAAGTATTGTTTAGTTGACCCTCTGTTGAGTGCTTTTCAATCTCCTAGCCTACAGTGCGCTGGATGGAACATCAGTCAACTTCTAGTGAATGTTTGTTTTGTAGCAACTTCGTACTTGTGATGTGCTAGCCGTCTTGTTTAAGACTAGGTGTGAAAACCAACTGGGTCAGATTTGATAATGCTTTCTGGCAGGAGCCCATTCATCTGAATGTTTAAAACTATTAACCTTCAAATGATTTCTGGTACCTTCTCGAGGGTCTGGAAGATCCATGTGCTCCCACGTGACTTGCCCCATTTCAAAACTGTCCTGTCTTGCTTTGTTGATCTCTGAGTCATCTTTATTCCCTCTATGGATTTACATTGTTATTCCTAGAAGATAATAAGCTCTTCTTATTAACAGTTTATTGACTTTCTAGACACTGTGGGTCACATATTGCAGAGGCTTTGATCTGTTGGCCTGAACCAAGTTGCATTGCTTGTTTGAAAATAATTTAGTAGATGGTTTGTTAAATTGGGTCAATTTACGTTAACAATATTGATTTTTCTGTGAAATTGTTTTATTTTCACCTGTGGGCAAGAAGTCAGCAGCAAAATCTTTACGGTCCAGAAGGAAGGCATCGTCCGGCCTCCAATTTGCCACAACTAGTCAATAGAGCACAATGAGCCAAGGCGAACTTATTCAGTTAATTACCACCAAATCTTCATGATGTCTGCTAATCGCATCACCCTATGTGATTACTGTGGTTACTGTGTATAGGGTATTTCAATGTGATTTTGTGAGGCTCCTCTTTCAGAAAATCGTTTGTTCTCAGCAAATGCTCCCTGCTAAATTATGTAATTAATATATAAAAAAGGTTTGCCTTACTTTTACAGTGTATTATTCGTTGTTTTATGGTACATTGTTGAATAGCATGTGAAACGGTCAACAAATGCTATGACTAACAAAGACTTTTGGGTTCATTATTTCTTTAGGATTAGTATACTAGTTGGTATATCATGTAACACTGTAACATTCGTAAACGCACCCGTGTGAGTGAGTCAATAATCCAATGTGGTATTACATGGGTATTTAAGGCATCATTTTAGATGCTGAGGTGATTTGTAGACCGCTCCATCGACAGCCACTTGCTGTTGTTTTGGTTCTCTTGCCCGCTGCAAGTCACTGAGGTCAAGAGTCAGTGTTCATGTCAAAGGTCAGCAAGGAGCGGAGTGCAGGCGATTTGGCTTGAGTGCAGAGCATGTTTTGAAAACGTCAGAGTGGCGGCCATCTGTCCCGCTCCAGTTTCTTTCCGGCACTGTTTAGCCATGAGCTCTGGGCGAAGCATGCCCCACATTTTCGTTTCCATCATCTTCATCATCATCTTCTGTGTATTTGTTGAGTGCTTCTGCTTAGATAGGCTAGACTATAAAAATCTGTGAGCGTGGAGATATTTTCAGAGGATCGGGAACATGGATGTAGCAGGAGTGGGACTTCCAGTTGCCGAGCTCCGCTCACATACTCAGTGCAGCACAAACTTCAATTCACAGCTGCCTTTCATGCCCTCTGACTTAAACATCTGCTAATAATGACATGTTGAGGATAAATGCGCAATGCTAGCTCCTATGCTAGCTCCTATGCTAGCTCCTGTGCTAGCTCCACTGCCTATTGAGTTGCTTGGGAGGTGTCAACACAAGGGGCTAAGCGTTCTTGTTGTTCACTCCGCCACGGTGCTGGCATAGGGAGATCAAAAGGACACAGTTGCTTTCCACTGTAGATTCCTTCTCAGGCTGGGCAACTCTTTCACCTCCCAGTGAATCTGGAGAGCAAGAGAGTCGTGAAATAATGATCCTTGTTTCATTACAAGTGGAGGGAACCCACAAACCCCTTTCTGACTGACAAAG
Organism: Esox niger; assembly: GCA_016801105.1. Taxonomy (NCBI): domain Eukaryota; kingdom Metazoa; phylum Chordata; class Actinopteri; order Esociformes; family Esocidae; genus Esox; species Esox niger. The sequence continues at coordinate 29,044 of JACXGJ010006616.1, read as the reverse complement.
CTGTGTTTCATGGGAACCTGCATTCAGCTAATCCGCATTTGGCTGGAGAGGGCTTCTCCAAACAAACCCATATACTCTAAGACCTAACGGTTCTCAAGTGGCTCCTGCCTCACACCAACCATCACCAAGACCCGATTCTCCCTTTCTTTTATTCCCTCCCTCTTTCCGTCTTCTTTTTTTGTCTCTCATGTGTTTCATGTAAAACAGCAACCTACCGTGAGGCCAATCCCTCCATCTCTGTGTCGTTCTTTCAGAAGTACAGACGGGAAGGAGAAAGGAAGGGGCTACGGATAAGCCAAGGCAGCAGGGGATTGTCAAGCTGAAAAACTGGAGGATCTGTTTTAGGGCCCAGGGTGAATAATAGGAGGGGAGGGGCTAGATGGTCACTGGCATTTTAAATTGTAGAAAAGAGAGACCTGATTGGGTTTTGCAGTGATGCCAGACATGAAAATGTGAAAACTGACATTAGGACTTAGTGGCTTGGTGGTACTGCAAGTGAGTTTGGCCAGAAGCGCAGATCTATTGAGTTTAGATCCTAAATCCTGTGTTGTAATGAATGGTGGGAATGCAAACAAACCTCTGATCATTGTGTGTTCTTCTGTGTAAAGGGCCTGTTAACTAGACATAACATTTAAGTAACGTTCATATGATATGTTTCGTTAGTATCATCCAAATCCAGTTACGTCCACAGCTATAGGACAATACAGATTTTTCATAATTTCCAGACGGTTTAATGAACCAGTGAACTTATTTTTGTCCAGCAAACCCAGTGCCTGATTGTATAGGTGGCTAGATGTTTGCTAATGCAGGCTAACATTACCTGCTTGTGTAGCTGGTATATCAGTAACTTTAACTAGCTAGCGTTTAGCAGCTTAAATGCACAATTCAAAGAAATTATTACATCACTACTGCATGTTGCTCTCAAAAAAAGCAAAAATGTGTCAATTGTAAGGTGGGTAGATAGCCATAGTCCAGAGTGGAGACCCATGGTGAAGTCTGGGCCATTGGACACTGTCCCAGTGGCCTGTGCCCTCTTGGTTGATTTAGCAACTAATAATGCAATAACTGCTAATATAGTAACAACATTTGATTGTTACAACAAAGATAATGAAATTAAGTTATGATGTAACAAAAATTTCATGAATCCATTGTATGAGTCTATTGAAAAAGTTTAGGTAGACCAGCCCGCCCGAGTTTGATCATATTCACGCCTCAAACAAATAAGAGTAGTAGAGCAAATATAAGGTTGGCTTCTTTTGACTGACTCTGGACTGAATGTGTGTGCGCGTGCACGTGCACGTGCACTCGTGACCTCCCTAATCAAGGTGGTGATCCGATGACATCTGATCCTTGTAACAGAACTCTATTCAGTTCTGTCACAATGCGCCTTAACGAGTCTCTCTGTAACTCTGACCTCGGTCCAGTTATTCTGCAGGGTTTTCATCATCCCAAGGATGAAAGTGCAGCATTTCTGGTGTCAGTCAATTGTGTGAAGCTGCTCTTTTGGCTCTGCCTGTATTTCCCCCTGGGCTCCCCATAGAACAGTGTCGTTCAACCACCTCATAGCCACAACAGCATGACGCCACACATCTGTAATAGAACCAGAGACATGAAACCTTTACAGTGCGTCTCGATTACATAGAACATTTTTCCCGCAACTTGGCTACAGGGAAGCCTGCGGCCTAACTGTCAATCACTTAGATATCCCCTTTCAATCGTATGTGAAAAAGGGAATATTACCTTTAATGTGATAAATTGATATTTCGGTTTCATGTAGTTCAGTTGGCCATTTTTAAATCATGTATTTGTTATGCTTTATGAAATGTAACACAAATTGTATTGCATATGTATTTGAAGAGTGACACAAGTTTTCTGGTTTTGGCTCTGTACATTTTGGATTGCAGAGCCAAATTGCAACCATTTGAATATAAAACGATACACCGATGATTGGGTTCAAATAGAGGCTGTTAGATTTAATTTTATATGTATCAGGATGTATTCTAATGTGTACAGAAACATCGTGTTAGCTGAGAACCAACAAATGCCTCGAAGCTCTTTGGATGGCAGTTGACCTTGCAGTAGGCCAATAACCTCAAACATACCGCAAATGTAACCAAGAGTATTTCAGAGCCAAAAACCACAACGTCAGGCCAGGTCAATCACAATATAGCATGTATTTCACTTGCTGAAGACAAGACCGACAGCAAAATTTTACCTGAAACAAATAAACTGAAGATGGCTGGGGTACAGGCATGGCAGAGCTTCATCAGGGAAGACACCCTGAGTCAGGTGATGTCTGTGGGTTGTCAGCTTTAGTCATTAAGTAAACCATTACGATTATAAGGATAATGTATCCTATTACTTTTTGTCCCCTAAACTGGGGGGGTTGCTAACTAAATACTTTAATTTCAACACAATTCACAGTATGTGACCGTAAATACATACAATTTAAAGCTAGATCTCTTTGTCATTGTTTAATTCAAAATCGAAAGATACAAATCTAAACAACTTGTGTCCCTGTCCAAATGTTTATAGACCTCATATTAGAGAAATCATAAAAAATAAAAAGAGGACGAATTGTTAAAAAAATATTTTAAGGAAATACATATTTTTCCTCTGAAACTTTTGAAGCAGGGACGCCGACAGGAATCCCAGGGCCCGGGACAAAATATTAGGTGTAGGACCCAAACCACGGGCCACATTTTTTACAGTGAGGGGAAAAAACTATTTGATACCCTGCTGATTTTGTACATTTGCTCACTGACAAAGAAATTATCAGTCTATACTTATAATGGTAGGTTATTTGAACAGTGAGAGACAGAATAACCACCAAAAAATCCAGTAAAACGCATTATTATAAATTGATTTGCATTTAATTAGTAAATTATTCGATCCCCCTGCAAAACATGACTTAGTACTTGGTGGCAAAACCCTTGGTGGCATCACAGAGATCAGACGTTTCTTGTAGTTGGCCACCGGGTTTGCACAGGAGGGATTTTGTCCCACTCCTCTTAGCAGATCTTCTCCAAGTCATTAAGGTTTTGAGGCTGACATTTGGCAACTCAAACCTTACGCTGGCCTTGTGTTTTGGATCATGTTGGAATACCAATCCACAATCCATTTTCAATGCCCTGGCTGACCCAATATTTGTACTAGGCTTGCCTGGTTTCTGATTGTTCAATATGACCAGTGACGCTGACAAGGGACAACAACCGTGAACTTTGGTTGGCTTGAATATAGTTATTAATTAGTCAGTCAATGTTAGTATTTAGTTCTATCGAGAAGGTTAACAGCTGTTAAAGAGAAGAATTGCATTAATGAAGGGATTCATGTTTTTTACTCTTTGCTGTTTTTTATACAACATTATGAAGAAACCTTTTCATGTAAAATGGTTTGTTTTACCAAAAAACAAGCAATGATACACTCACAGCTACAGCCAATCAGGGTGATACCCTAAACACCAACAGCCAATAAGTGTGATACCCTAAACACCAGCGCCAACATAACTTTGTTAAAGCTGCACTAGATCAGATTTATTCAGTCAAAAAAAAAAGTTCAGTGCCAGTGGAATGTCATTTTATCATTTTTGGAGCACGCCAGAACCTCCCAGCCAGTCGCCTTCTGCGAGGTAGTCAGACAAAAATTCCAACACAGGGACACCTCAATATACTTAACGAGGTAATAATTAGGTGATTACCTGAACTGAATCTAATTTAACAAGTAAAAGTTTAAAAAAAACAGTGCTGTGGTCATCACTATCCTCTTGCATTAGGACCAGCTGGATGGCAAAAACTGTGCAAGTAGTACCTCAAAGGTTATTTGAATAAAAAAACAACTATTCAGAATGACAAAATAGTTGAAAAGAAAGGCTTTGAGTGAGGAAAAGAAGGGTTCGATTCCTTTACTGGTGGAGGGATACAGTGAGCATCAGGTTGCTTACATCCTGAAAATTTCAAAGACAGCGGTTTAGAAGAACAAGGTTAAGCAACAGACAACAAAGCAACAGACTGGCAGAGGGCGAAAACGAGTGTCCATTGATCGAGATGACTGTCAACTCATTCGAATGTCACTCAACAACCATAGGATGACATCAAGTGACCTTCATAAAGAATGGCAAACAGCCGTGCACTGGGGTGAAGTGCACGGCGAGGACGTTTCGAAACAGACTCCTAGGGGCAGGGCTGAAGTCGTGCAAAGCTAGAAAAAAGCCCTTCATCAATGAGAAGCGACAAAGAGCCAGGCTAAAGTTTGCAAAATACCGTAAGGATGGGACTGCAGAGGAAAGGACTAAGGTCAAACAATTGGTTTTTCTAATGGTTAGACGGAGACCTGGAGAGGCCTACAAGCCATAGTCTCTCGAACCCACCGTGAAATTTGGTGGTGGAGGATCAGTGTTGATCTGGGGATGCTTCAGCAGGGCTGGAATCAGGCAGATTTGTCTTTGTGAAGGATGCATGAATCAAGCCAAATACAAGGTTATCCTGGAAGAACACCTGCTTCCTTCTGATCTGACAATTTTCCTCAAATCTGAGAATTGTTTTTGTCCAGCAGGGCAATGCTCACAGCCAGGTCAACCAAGGTGTGGATGGAGGACCACCAAATCATTACCCTGTTACGGCCAGCCCAATCTCCAGACCTGAACCCCATTGAAAACCTCTGGAATTTGATCAAGAGGAAGATGGTCACAAGACATCAAACAAAGCCATCAAACAAAGCGACTTACATTTTTGTGCCATGAGTGGCAAAAAGTCACCAAAAATCTATGTGACAGACTGGTGGAGAGCATGCCAAGACGCATGAAAGCCGTAATTAAAAATATTGATTTCTCAACTCTTCCTAAGTAAAAATATTTGTATTTTGTTGTTGAAAAATGAATTTGTTTTCTTTGCCTTATTTGAGATCTGAAAACATTGCATATTTTTGGGTTATTTTTACCAGTTATTTTCTACAAATAAATACTGTAAATGACAATATTATAATTTGGAATTTGGGAGTAATGTTGTCAGTAGTTTCCCGAATAAAACAAAAAAGTTAATTTTGCTCAAACACATTCCTATGAATAGTAAAACCAAAGAAACTGATTATTTTGCAGTGGTCTCTTAATTCTTACCAGAGTTATATGTGTGTATGTATACACACCCATACACACACACGTTTATATATATATATTCAATGTGTGTGTCAATGTGTGTGTGTGTATATATCTATATATATCTATATCTATATCTATATCTATATATATATATATATATATATAGATATAGATATAGATATATATATAGATATAGATATAGATATATACACACACACATTGAACACAAGGCATAGCAAACACACACCTGTTGCGATTTGGGAAAATGTAAGGTTTTTAGCAGAGCTAAAGGCAGCGTCCCTGGACAGAGCAGTGACTCCATGCTTTTATTACACACTAGCTTTGATGACTGATGTGTGTGTGTGTGTGTGTGTGTGTGTACATAGGACTTTTTGACCATATCTGATGCTAACCTGTGGTGTAACAAGGCCTTGCAAACAGTATCTCCATATCAAAAGTGTGTGCTAGCCTGCATCTCTCAATTACTAGACACATTGTGACAATGCATGACCCCCCCCCCCGCCCCCAAACACACACACACACACACACACACAAACCACAGTCCTCTTCCCAGCCCCAGCATGCAACACAATGTTGTTTGGTTAAAAGCGGAGAAGAGTGGTGATTCTCTGCTTTTAAATGATTAGTTCCCTAAGTCGGCAGTAATGATACAGTTTGACTGAAGTGCGCAGTTTATTAACTGCATAAACACGATATTATTAGTGCCGGGGGGGATGGCAATCGGCGGACTTTCGCTTTTCAGCTTAGCAGCTGGAGTCTGTGGAGCTTTTGATCTGAATCATTTCTAAATGTCTTTGTGTGGGAGACGCTGGAACCAACTCCGGGACCAGGACAACATCAATGAATCACTCCCTCACGCCTTTCTCTCTATATCTTTCTTGACCCACCTCCCCTCCCCCTTTCTCTTTCTGTACCTCCCTTGCTTCATTTCTCTAAAATGAAAGACTTGCTGATCTCTCTTTTGTTTCTGTTAAGCGCGGCGGGAGGGGGGGGGGCATTTTCTGTGGGACAGAGGGGACTTTGTCCTTGTATCAGTGGTGTACTTGGCTGTTTCTGTGTCATATAGCCATGTACACACATAACTTATAAGTAGGAGTGGTTTGAGGCTGTGTGTTGCGGTCAGGGAATGGTCTGAATCTAACAATTTACATTATACATATAGGTCAGCAAGGTGTATGTATATCATGTATATTATATATACACACAGTACACATACACAGCACCAGTCAAAAGTGTGTACACACTTACCCATTCAATTGAATTTAATTACCCATTCACTTGAATGTTTTGTTGTCTACCTTTAGCAGCACAACATTAAACAAAGTTCTGAATACGTATAAATGTGCTTTGCAGTTGATTGGATTATGGTCCTGTGATGCAGGGCAGAAACCAGCACGAACCCCCAGTAACACTTGACTCCTGTGAAAGCCACAAGAGGATGTGGTGTACTGTTGGTCTTACAGATATGTCTCAAACTCAGTTGCACCAAGTCCCTGTTCATCTTTACATGCACCGCAAAGCCCCTACACCATGTTGTCAATTTCAATTAATACGATTACCTTTGAAGGACAGTTTCATTTCAACAGACTGAATAACTTTCATAAAGAAATTCAACTGATTAAATTTTTGTATACATGATTGCATATGAGCTACATTTCGATATACAGTGTGCGATGTACTCTGGGGCTCTCCTTCAGAATGTATTAATAGTGGGTCTGGTTGCCGGTGAATATGAAAGTCTTATGTATACCACGTAGGGGCACTGTTACCCAAATGTTCGTACACATCTTCTGGGTGGAAGGCAAGCATAGAGAATCGATTGTAGTCGAGATCAGTAATGTAATAGATTGAACTTCTAGACTGGCAGTTTGAAGAAATAACTAAAACAGCCATTGCAAATGTCAGAAACGTGCTTGGATAAACTTAGAATTAATTATTTTTTTAATTGAAACTGAGAATGACTCATAAGCAGCCTATGCGGGTCTGACTCCTCCGTAGAACGAGTGATGTTCCAGCGCAACACAGCTGTGTCCTGGAAACTAATTGGCGTTATAAAGACAGTTCTTTGGGCTGCAGTTAATCCAATTAGAATTTGATTAATTCAGCCTCAATCTTGTGCTAAAACCTCACGCAGAAAGCTAACTTGCATTGGCAGGTGTTTCGTCTGTTTGTCCTCTGTATCTTTGTGCATTGTGTGTTCTCTTGTCAGAAGACTGTTTTTGAACTTGAGCAGCATGGCACATGGGAGTTGATATATCCGGCGTCTAAATATAAGACAGAGAATGTGAGCCAGCTCACAGCTCTGAAGTGACTGTGGGATAATCATAAGGAGCTTTACGTTTGCTCAAAAACACACGCACATTCACGGAAAAACGCATTCACACAACGCACGCACAGACAAACACAAGCGCGCTCACGCGCACGAACTGCATCATTGCTCAAACAAATAAACACGCGAGTTAAACATACCCGCGAACGTACGCACACGTGCCTACCCACTTACTCACAGTCAACTAAAGAATGCCTACACAAATACACATACAAGAACACAGAGTGACAGATGATAAACAGGTTGTGCTCACACATGTAAGGTATACACACATATAAACATGCTCATGGCTCACACACAAACACGCACAAAGTACACAAACATGCATTTCCATGCGCACCTTGAGTGTTGTCAAATGAAAGAGCTGAGATATTTCTTCTTCTACCTCAGGTGCCACTCCCCCAGGACTGTAGAATGAAAATGTTCAACATTCAGCTCCTCTGAAAGGCACTTCAATCAAATGATCTACAACGCTCTACAAATGTCAATGGGCTTTGGCTTGCATTAGATTTACCCAGCTGTGAATCCATGGCAATATACAGTAGACAGGATCAAACAACATTCACCGTTCACACAGATTGACACTGACCATGTAGGTCTCCATGGATGTGGCCAAACCAGTTATGTGTGTCTTTGGGTGTGCACGTGCATAAATGTGTGTGTATGTTTGTTTTTCTATGTGTTTGTGTGTATACATATGTGTGGATAATTTAAACAAATATTTGATTTAACCTATATTTAATCAGTTGTGTTTCGTTCTGCATACACAACAAAATCACAATTAGAACACGTTAAGCACAACCGTATGCGTTTTAGTAACAAACACATTATTAACAGGAGCAGGTGAGCCAGAAACGAATTGTTGAAGAAAAAGGGAACAACTTTTCATGAGAAACTGAAGCGGGGAAAAATACAGTGACGTCAGTGAAAGCTTTATTGTGGTTACCTGCACCTCCACTTAGAGCACTGAGAGAGCACTGCTGCAACCATAACAGGAAGTGAAGCCGGTGGAGGGAAGGGGTGGGCGGAGGGAGTTGGGGGGTTAAAGAAACCAAGGGATTAAGTAAATTGGAGTTCAACTTTAGTTTTGCACTTCACTGGTTTAAGTGTAGAGGGAGAAGGGTAACTATTGCTCACGCACTAGAAAATTGTCTTGCTGTGTGATTCAGAGGCCTTCCTTTTTGGGGCATCCGGATTTAACAGGAATGAGAGATGCATGTGAAGGTTTTGCGACTGATAGATACTGACAAACCACTGCCAGCTGGGTATCTGAGATCTTCTACCTTGGTATGTCATTTGGAAAGTGGATTTTTAATTACCAGACCTTAACAGACTTTTGGAGTCAAACGTAAGCTTCAACATCCAAACTGAGATTTTAAATATGAATTAGACAAAACAAAATAACGAATTGCTGCCCAACAGCAAAACTGGCTACAAGACAACAAACAGTCTCTGCGTACAACTCTTTCGGACTTTCTGTTTGGGTCTTTGCTTGGAAACTGACGCCATGCCTGTAATTGTGCTTGAGGCCAGCGATCTGACCAGCCCTCTGTCCCTGGTGCGGATGTGGGCTCTCCTGTCTGGCTGCCTGACCTTCAGCCTCGTGGCCTCCCTAGATAAATCTGAGCTGGCCTCTGGCGACCAGATGCGCTCCTTCAAGATCTTTTGCATGTTCACCTGGTGCTTTTTCTTCATCCTCACCCTCCTCATCCACGTGGTCAATATCATCCAGTTCCACAGCCTGATCCCCATCTCGTGGAAGAACCTGACCGTGACCGTGGCGGCGCTCGCCGCCCTCATGACCCTCAGTGCATCGGTCAAGTTTCCTTGGGCGGTAATGGGCCATGATAACATCCAACCCTGTATTGTTGCAGCAGCGGTGGCTTCGTGTCTCACTTTCCTGGCCTACGCCTCAGAGGCTTTCCTCATCCGCAACAAGGCCCAGGACCAGAGGGGCTACATGGCCAGTGTGCCTGGCCTGCTTAAGGTTCTCCACCTCTGGGGAGGGTGCGAAATGATGGCACTGGTGGTTGAACATGTTCACCGGTATTCAGTAAATAAAGATGGTGGTGAAAGCATGGCTGTGCAGCTGTGTGTGTCCGGGACCTTCTATGTCATCTGTCTGCTGATGTCGCTGGTCACAGTGGTGGTGGTTCTGGGGGACTGCGCCGGACGATGCCCTGTGCCCTTTGACCGTCTGCTGGCCGGCTTCAGCTTGACCGGAGTTCTACTCTACGTGGTCGCCAACATACTGTGCTTTGCTCGGGTTCTGGACAAAAACCACGTGGGCGGGAGAACATGGCCCCAGATTATGGAAACAACAATTGCCAGCATTACTCTGCTAGGCTACACAGTGGACCTGGCCTTTGCTATTAAACTGCTGCGGGATCGGAATCCGGCCTAAAGAAAGCCTATGTGGACAGATGTATTCAGAACGTGTTGTATGAACAGGACTCGTTATCACAGGAGATGGCAACACAGTAACGCTGTTGGAAAAGTTCAAGAAAGGTTAATGTTGTTTGTTTTTCAGTGGTACTGATTCAAGTTCATGGGTGCAGTTTTGTTCAAAAAGTTTTTATTGATATTTTCATCCAGTGTTTTACGATTGATGTACAGCCTAGTTCTCAGCCATTACTTTTACTAGTCATTCAACTACACATTTCAAGAGACTGGTATTTTGTCAACATGTAGTGCATTCAAGGTATGAAAAGGATTTTTTAAGTTTGTAATTACAATTTAAAAATGTCAGACAGTATTTGAGTATTTGAAACAATTCCTAACTTGTTTGTTATTCATTATAATCTGTGTAATTTACATTTTCTATTGCGGAAAGATTGTTATGCTCCACTAGCAAAAACGTTTAAATTAAAGTTATACTTGCACAGTAAATTTTTCACCTCAAAATTACACTACAATCGTATTTTTTCTCTTCTGGTCAACTACTGTCTTGGCAGAATGCACAGGAAATGAAGCAGACCTCTTGCAATTGACAGATAAAATCATGTTAAACATTGGCTTTCAGTTAAAGAGCAAACTAAAATCTCAACAATGGCGAGTGGAAAGGGAAAAGAGACATCAGAAACATTGAGTAGGGCATTAATTAAAACACTAGTTATTAATTCTGTGGCAACAGTCGTAGCCTAATACCTTTGTATCTGAGATTTCATGGCATTGTACCAACTGCCGTGTTCCTTTCTGGGCAGAATTATCTTTCCCACACTCATTGTGCAAGTAACATATTGACAAAAACATTGCTTAAAGTTAGGAAAGAGAGATCAATATGTAGATATCCTCTCTTTGGTCCTGCAATATCATTCCTGTTTTCTTAGGGTCATTGTCCTGGTGAAAGGTGAACCTTCGCACCAGTCTGAGGTCCTGAGCACTCTGGTGATAGTTTTCGATAAGGATCTCTCTGTACTTTGCTTTGTTTGTTTTTCCTCCATCCTGACAAGTTTCCCAGTCCTGGCTGCTAAAAAATATCCTCACAGCTTTACGCTGCCACCACCCTGTTTCACCATAAGGATGGTATTGGCCAGATGATGAGTTTAACTTCCTGACGTGACACTTAGCATTCAGGCCAAATAGTTCCACGTTGATTACATCAGACCTGTTAGCTTCCTGTTCTGATGATGTTAAAGAACAAAGTTCTCAGACCAGAGAATCTTGGTCTCTCATAGTCTCAGATTCCTTAAGGTGTTCCAAGCAGGCTGTCATGTGCCTTTTACTCAGGAGTGGCCACTCTACCATATAGGCCTGATTGCCGTAATGCCTTTGAGATGGTTGTCCTTCTGTATTCCCTGACCAAGGCACTGACCAAAACCTTTGCCATGGCAAACTTACCACAGATGGACTCCAGTCAAGTTGTAGAAACATCTCAAGGATCATCAATGGAATCAGAAAGCACATAAGCTCAATGTTGAGTGTCATAGCAATTGGGTCTAGACCCCTTATATGAATGTGATATTTCGTTTTTTTATTTTGTAATGAATTTGCCAAAATTGTGTGTAGAAATAAACAGATGATTTAATTGATATAAGAATAAGAATGTGGAAAAAGTTAAGGGGTCTGAATATTGTCCAAAAGCACTGTAGAGTCAGCAGGTTTCATTCTGTCATGAAAAGATAGAAGCAGTGTTGATGTCAATTTCATATATTCCAAATCAGGCTTCATATTTAGAAATAAGTGCAATCCTCTCCATTGCAATGTTTGTAAAATTATATGAGTTGAATTGAAATGCAGTATTAAAAATTTTCAATCTTCACATTTAGATCCAAAATCAGGTTCTAATTCTAATTTAAATTCAAATTCCTGTAGGGTTTCACGATGACACATTATTGTTCAGACAACCTAGCTACTGTTTAACTTACTAAAAATATAACTTACTAAAAATATAAAAGAGAATATGTGGAACAAGGCAATTGTGAACATCTCCTCCCTATAAATGATAATTAGTCAGTCAGTGCCAATCTGTTTAATCCTATATCCTATTATCACCAGATCTTTATGAAAGGATTCACTCAGTTCATAAAGTGCCCAGTGGTTCTGAGGTTTAAAGTGGGTTATGCAAGACTCCTATCCATGACCATGTTTGTACACTTTTCATTACTCTAATTCAAACAGATCAAGAGACAAACGTGTTTCTGTTGTAGCTCCACTGTGGCAGATTTTTTTAAGTTGTAAATATGCATTATTAAAAGAACAACGCGCCGGAAGCTACAGCGATACATGCACCAGAGGCATACGTTGTATCGCTTTTCTGCCCGTCTGCCTTGTTCCTGATGTTTTGTGTTTTTTACCCCTTTAGTTTCATTATTAAATCCTTTTTATTGTTTTCTTTAACTCTGCGCCTGGTGTCCTGCTAAACCAAAACGTGACACAGATAGGCTACTTAGTTCAGGGTGAGGGACAATATAACATTAAGTTGATAAAATATAAAATTTTCCTTTAAAGATTTATTCAGGGACCTTTGAGAATAACAAAATGAAATGTAAATAAATGTTAGGCTGGATGTGTAATATGTTGTTTTTATGTACATGATCTACAAGTAAATTATCATGACATTCCAAGTTTGAAAGCAAGTGGTTTTGATCACATGGTGCTCATATCCGCAAAGAGATGACATAGCATGTGAGTTTTGGGGTCCCGTTGTGCTTTTATACAAACCTGAAGCCAAAGTGTTTTAAGTTTGCAATGCGTATAACATTACACTGTGGGGGAAAAGGAAGTGTTCACCCACTCTCTTTATCCAACAAGCCCCCAAAAGATATTTGAAAAGTACCAATATTGTACTAAAATTTTATTATAACTTTTATGTATTTTTTGAATAATGAAATACATTGACATAGTACAGTCTAAATCCCAAGTCCAATAAATGAAAACACTTATTCTCAATTTAGCTGATTAAATTGGTATTGTGAAGATTTTAGAATATGGTGTCCATCTGCCTCAGCAGTTCTTGAATTGAAGATGGAATTATTGATATTACGTTATCTTCTCCCCCACTCAGAAAGCTGAACAACTATCCATTGTCCAGTTTTGTCAATGTTATGTTAAAATATCTAAGGCACTGACCAAATTATGGAGTTTTGCGGAGCCACTATACTGTTATCACCTTATACATAATCCAAGTTAATTGTTAATTGTAAACATTCACATACATTTGAGTAACTCAGTTGACACTTATCCAGATGGACAACGCATGTAACAAATATACATGTGTATAAAATGTTGTATACCCATTTATTTAATCACCAGCTCACTTAAAAAAGGTGTTTATAAAATTAAATTCCCATTCCATACATCAGTGTTTGAATCACATCACTATGTATTGCACTCTTCTTACCAACTATTCCGACTAGTTTCTATCGCTAGGTGTCTCCATGGCGGCTTTTCACGATGGCTGTAAGCGAAAGAGTTTTGTTGGCGCAAGAATTCATTAGCTACTTATCCTAGAGCATTAATCGTCATCCACCTGTTATGTTTGGACAAAATAAAAAATAAAATCCACGTAGACGACAATATTTTTTAGCTAGCTAGGTTTTGAAGGGTTTTACAAATGTCAACGTAACAACCCCACGTCACCCGTCTCAATTAAACAAACGGACCTATTTAGAGTCCCTTGCCTTGGCCTAGAGAAGGTCTTGGCTGCAGGGTGCAGTTCCGGGCCGGGCTCAATGTGGGTGGAGTCAAACGCGTTTAACCCGACCCCTTCTCCTTTCCTTAAAGGTCACTCAAGTTGAGGTTTACCAAGGTATCAACGTCAACGAAAGCGTATCATAATCGAACCTATCCTACATACATATACATAAAAATATAAACCTTGTTTCATGACGTTTACTCAATAATTTAATAAAGAAGTGGATGAAATCCATTGGTGCAAAATAAAGGTCACTTACAGAAATAAGGAGAACCAAGGACTTGCAGGGGAGGGAGATCGGTGAAGTAGTAACCACAACAAAATAATCATTACGGATAACGTGCACATTCTATAAGAAAGGAACGACGTGGTATAGCTACATTGTAGTCAAGTATTAAAATGTTTAGTTCATTTTAGCTGTATTTACCTACTTAGATTTGAATTGGGTATTTTTGTTTCTTGCCCGAATGTACAGGGTCCGACTAGCTATAATAATATTGCACAACTACATTATAAGAAAATGTTTCCGCTCGTTACACACGGTACTTTTAATATAACTATCTTGTTCCAGCTGCTGTCTTGAATCTTACATTTAAAGCCAAGTGGGTGATAAGGAATGATCTGGTGCGTAACCAATTTAAGATATACGCGACCGCTCGTACTTTACCCAGCTGCAACGGTCCTTTGCTAGACACAAAAGGAGCGGTGATGGCGGCGGGTTAGAAGTACAGTAATGATAAGAAGTGTTTAAGTGTTTTCCAAGTTATTATAGACAAACATATAGCAAAATGTTGTTTTTAATGTTTAAGTCAATTTTAGATATTCATTTGTACTGCCAATATATGCAATGTCTACGTATTAAAATGCTGAGTGCGTAATATTTGAAAGCATGCGATTTGCAAATTTATAGCCTATTGGTAGAATTATTTTCTGTTTCTTTTTGGCTGTGTGCTGATAGCCTACGGCTTTTTTCGTTTCAATTTAATTGAATTCAAAGCAAGTAAATGTACACATTTATTTTATACATTCTATAGGTAAAATTGTGTTTAAAAGTCGATATTGTATCGAAAATGCAATACTATGTGGTTGTAAAAAATGTATAATAAACAATGATAAATTGGGGCAAGGATCAATGTGGGTGGAGTCAAACGTTTGACCCTGCCCACATGTGACACCGCCCACTGTTTTCTTGTCTATCAGATGTTTGCTGGTCACACAATGAATACAAAAAAGACACGTTTGTTCAAGTCAAGATTTTTGAAGATCGTAAGAAATATTATATTAAGTGATACCTGCCAGAGTATATGAGCGGATAGCTGATAGATATCCTGCTCATCACTCTCGAGCGAAGGTTAGGCTCTGCTCCACCGCTTCACGTCTTTTCACGTCTTTCATCGCTCTGGTCAGAACCGCTATTTTCTCCCAGGGAAAACAATTGCACTACAATTTAACTCAATTTGTCCATTTAGTGATTATGTATGTCATGTATTCGTTTACTTATATAACAAGCCATACTGTATTTTAATGAAGTGTAGCTTGTTTTTTACCAACATGAAAGGATGAGGGTACAGCATAATGAATCATAATTTCAAATAGTCTACAGATTTGTCTATCTGTTTTTTAGCCAAAAAGTACTAACCCAAACAAGTAGCACTATATTATTTGTTCATTATTAATTTATACGATAACGAAATAGTATGCATTTTCGATACACTATCGTCTGCCAAGAACCTGATGCTGTGCATTTTAAAGAACATTTTGTCTATATGTATAAAATGAATTAGTACAATTACTTGCTTTTAATTCAATTAAATTGAAACGAAAAAAAACGTAGGCTATCAGCACACAGCCATAAAGAAACAGAACATTATTATATTAAAGGGCTATGAAATAGCAAATCGAGTGCTTTCAAATATTAAGCGCTCGGCATTTAACTACGTATACATTGCGTATATTGGCCGTGCAAACGAAAATCTAAAATTGACTTGAAATTAAATACAACATTTTGCTAAATGTTTGTCTATAGTAACTTGGAAAACACACGTATTCTCATCATTATTGTACTTCTTCTATACGCCTGCAACCACCGCTCCTTTTGTGTCCAGCAAAGGACCGTTGCAGCTGTGCAAAGTACGAGCGATCGCGTATATCTCTTAACTGGTTACGCATCAGATCATCCCTTATCACACACTCTACTTTAAATGTACGATCCAAGACAGCAGCGGGGACAAGATGCTTATATTAAAAGTACCGCGTGTAACGAGTGGAAACATTATCTTAGAATGTAGTATTGCAATAAAGTATAGCTTGTCGGACTGTTACCTTCCGGCATTAAACACAAATGCCCAATTAAAATACAAATACAACTAAAATGAACATTTAATACTTGACAACGATGTAGCTATTCCACTTCGCTCATTTATGATAGCATGTGCAAGGTATCCGTAATGATTCTTTAGTTGTGGTTACTACTCCTAATTTCTATAAGTTACCTTTATATTGCACAAGTGGGTTTAATCATCTTTATTAATTTATTGAGTGAACGTCATGAAAGCTTAAGCAACAAGGTTTATATTTGTATGTAGATCAATGTAGGATAGGTTCGAGTAAGATTCGCTTTCGTTGTTAATGTTGATACAGTGGTGAACCTCAGTTTGAGTGACCATTAAGGAGAGTTTGGGTCGGGTTAAACGCGTTTGACTCCACCCACATTGATCCTTGCCCCGAATTGCACACTTCAGTCAGGGGTCCTTGAAGAGCATTGGGTCTAGCGTCAGTTACCCATTACTAACACTAGATGGCAATGTTCTCATTGTCATATAAGATTCTTGAAATCAGTGAGTTTTACTTTTAAACTTCTCACGGCAGTTATTTCAAAGTATTGCACTTAAGCTGTGTGAATGCCGTAAAATGTGCATAGCTTTCACCGACTCGGGGAATTTTGAGCCGTACAATTAAATTGCATTATGACAATATTTTGCATTAATAGACCGCCAGGACCATCCATTGTTTTACATTTTCTAATAATCAAATGGGATCTCATTATTCACCCAAACGAATCTTTATTTTTCAATGGATTCAATGGCACAAAATTAACTAGTCGTTGGAATCACGACTCACTGAATAAAATTGAATTCAAGTACTGTGTATTTAGAATGCAATAAAAAAATATTTTTCACACATTGGTCTTTTGTGAAATATCTGAGATATATATGTCCAATAAATGGAAACAATGCCAGAATTGTGCTGGTAGTGTAAAATGCAGCCTTTCTTTGTGCGTGGTGATAGCTACATATTGATCAAATTACAGCAATTGAAAGCTTATTTAATGTTAATGCTATTTACATATTTTCTTACATCTGTAAATCATTTTTAAAGGCATTAAAAAATATATAAAAATATATTAGCGATACCCGAACGCGCAAACCCTCATGTTGATGATCACATTTATCCACATCGATTACTCTAGCCTTGACAAAGTTCAATGTTTTTTTTTCCCGTTCAGGAACTACGCTTCTAGCAGTCAGAGATTGTCTGTAACAGTCAGCTCTGAGTCAGCTGTCAACAGGCAGGGCAAGAAATCAGACTCAGTAAACCAAGTATTTTTAGGTGATACCTAACAAAACTGCTCTTTCTTCTTTTACTTTAAACTGTTCTTGTTCAATCAGTCGGACTTTTTAAATCTTGCTCGCTCAGTGAACTCGGGACACGGTAAGTCTCGGCTGACATTGACAAACACGTCTAATCAGAGTTTTGACACGGTCCGTAGCTAAGGAGCAATGTTACAAAAAGCCAGTCGTTTTCAAATATTGATTTTCATAAAATACTTTGTTGCCGTTCTGTAAAACAGAAGTGCAACTAGTTTTAAAAAGAGTGAATGAGTGTTGAAATGGAGCTAATGTTGAAGTGAAAAAACGAGTTGTTTTGAGTCAATCAGCTAACTAACGTTGGCTAGCCACTAGCTGACGTCAATTTGTAACGTTAGTATTTTTAACGTACTACTGTACTGTTGCTAGCTGGTTTGCTAGTCATTGTAGCTTAGTTAGCTAGCTAGCTGCATCACAGTGAAACCAAGCTTTTAAAGCAACTGTAAGGCTTTGCGTCAACCAGTAACATCTACATGCATTGATAACTGCTTTAGCTACAGAAGCTAGTTAACGGAGTAACAACGTTGTTCTACTAGTATAGCTGTATACGTTATGCTAGTCGATACTGCCCTTGTTTTCCTAACCTATGTAAGTTGTCAGGCCTAAAGAACTGTTGATTGTTTTTGTAAAGCACTGTTTTTGTAATAGGAGGTAGTTAAAACATTTAATTGGATATGCATTTTAAATCTATCGTAAAATGATCGTAACAAACTGTGTAGTCCCATAAGCTGCCTGTTTTAGGTCAACATTGATTTAATCGTTAGTGGGGAAAATGTTCCCGACGGGGGCAAATATTTAAGTGAAAATAATGCAGTAGGTAGTTACACAACTTTTGACGGCGGCCACATCAGCATTTGTCAATGTAAATTACATGTCAATAATGTTTGTGTGCAGGTTTGATATGCCTACAAACAGCTGACCATCTGATATGTTCTCTTTTGCAGATCGTCCGACACTATTGACATGCGCGAGTCAAGGCTACCTTGCCAAGTGCAGGCGCTGAGACGATGCTGGATTGAATGGCACTGAGGATACGAGGTAAACACTGCCAGTAAATCTGAACTGATTATTGATCTGTTCTCTGTGACACAGCTGACCTTACTGAGAGGGGGGGAGACTATAAAACATCTGCACAGCTGTTATTCATTTTGGAGAGAAAAAAAGTTTGGGTTGCATCTGTGTGCGGTGAGGACAGGTTTCCATAACATAAATGTGTGGTGAGTCTTTGTCCCAGTCACGGCAGTAGCAGGGGGAGCTGCACAGTCTGGAGCATCACCAGCAAGCTAATCTGCAAAGCCCAAGGCACAGAGAGGAAACTGGGGGCAGGACGAGGTGCACCGCTCAGCTTGTATACCTGCCTGTCCCCAAGTCCCTGGCCGGGACTGGGAAGCTCCCTCGTCTCAAGACCAATGCTATGTCCTTGGCTTGTTTGGTTGTCTTGTGTCTTCTGATTTACACGTATTTCATCTTTTCGCTGCCATGCATGCTGGAATAGACTAAACAAGCCATGTCAGATGGCAGATTGGATGTCTATTTGTAGCACACAGAAATACAAGGACATCAAACAGTCACTGGCGTTTACTGCTGCGGGTCTAAATGCTTCATTAAGTGTGTTGAGGCAGATGCGAGCAACTTGTCAGGTCCATTGTAATTTAGGGTTGTACGTGGCTGTCACTCAGCACTGTTAAGGTCTGAGGTTGCCTTGGGCTCACCCTATCTCAGGGGTGAATCTTCAAGGCCAAATAGAACACTGCTTTCCCTGTTTTTCTGCGGCAAGCTTTTTACAAAGCTTATCCCACTTGGGTTAAGGGCTCTGGTTTCAGCTAACGTGTTCTGCTGTAGGCGTAGCCTGGGCCAACCTGCTTTGCATGGGCTGTACAGTGTTCTTTGGAATGATGTCTCCTATAGGACTGTGCGTAGAAGCGTATTTATTTGTACCATTGCTCACAGATGGATCATAATGTAGGCTAATGTCCCCGAGGTGTGGGCTTCCTCTCTAAACAGTGTTTCACTATGGTAACGACCTTTGGGTATTGTATTATGGTTAATGATCGACAGTTGGTTGCGCCTATTTTATGCTATCCTCTAGCAGTGAGTCAATTTAAGGGGCCTCGTCATGTGTGCTTAATGTAGCATGTGCTAGGCGGTTATACCTTCAGGAAAATTCTCTCAGCTGTGTGTTTTAACCGCTGTCTGAAACTCAAACAACCATTGTCCTGGCATGTTTTCAGACTTTCGTATCCTTTTTTTTCATCTACTGCTTTTCCCCCCCATCAGAAGACATAATCCACTCCAGACATGGTCCTGAGTGCTGTGAAATCCCAAGGATTTGCAGTGTCGGGTTAAAGCTGATTGTGTGACTGAATGAGTACGAGAGAGAAAAGGGAAAGGAAAGATAGCGGGCCTTTACACCTGTTTGAGAAGCGCTAAGCCTAATTTGTGTAGCAGGTGCTGCAGAAGCAAACTCGCACCTCTGTCTCTCTCGAGCCGAAGCAGTGGCATGGCAAATGGCTGTCTGGTATCTTTGAGTTGAGAAGCAGTGCAAGACTTCAGCTCCTGTCAGGCAGCAGCTGCCAAGAAGTTAATCTCTTTCATTTCCTGCTGGTAGTCATGGCAAATCTTGAACACATTGACACCTGTGGTCAAAGCCAGAGAACATCTCAGCCCCATTGATTTTAGCCCAGATAGGTATCCTCCACCAAACATAAGGCTAACAGGTTTTAGTACCGGCAAAAGTGCTATGTCATTGTTTTCCATTCCACATGCATTGTACAACTTTCCCTGTCTATCCCAGGATGGTTCAAATCTTCTGCTGCAGAGGCTCAAAACCCAGTTGGTTCTACCTGATAATAAATTCCATTCATTTCCGAAGGAGAGAATAAAAAACAGATGTGGTTTCACCCTCCAAGACATTGAGCAGCTCAGATCTATCCTGTTTTGGAGGTCATCAAACAAGCAGGGTTTGATGACATGCACGTGTAGTGTTTCCCAATCGTGGTTCTGGGGCCCCAAGAGATGCACAGTTTTCTTTTTCCCCTCTTCTCTCACACACCTCTTTTAAATGAAAGTCAAAGTAATTATAGTTATAAGTTAATTAGCATATGTACCAACATATTTAATTGTGCTTCCTATGAAGTTTGTTTAGAAGGACTGGTTGTTTTCGGAAAAAAATTTGGATTCTGTTTTTATTAGTGCAAATCTTTTTAGATACATGCATACATCTCTATATTCTTTACGTCAAATTGTATAGGAAAAAGTGGCACATGCAAGGTTAAGATGCGTCATGTGACTGGGAGTATGTTATGTCATCACTCTTCTATGCTGGGCCTACAAACTACACGTGGTTGGCTTTGCATCTGTTCTAATAGGCCACATATTACCAAAATGTTGATTTATTTCTTTTCCCCACTTCTGTCAGCCGAGGCCGACATTTGGTTCATTTCATTTTAATGGCTCTTCAAAATATGTATTTACACCAATGTTTGCCATTGTGGTCGTGTCATGTTTCTTCATGGTCCACGTCACAGGTTTTCTGTCCAGAGGATGTAACAGGTGTGGTTGGATTCTGAGCCGTGGAAGACAATGTTTCGTTTTTACACCTAGACGAAACTTCCTGTATCACCATCGTTTGTCAAGCCCAGCAGGCGCTTTCTATCAACCCAATAATGTGAGTCTTTTCAGATCCAGGTTGAAGGCTTAGGAACGATTGTTTCACGCTTTGGCATTTTTGCTCTTCTCTAAACCTGGTAAACAGGTTTGACTAGGATTAAGGCAGTGGTGTGCAATAGTTCAACAAGCTGGCATATACTGTTTTTAGCATTGTTTTCAAATGGTCTTATTAGTTGTTAGTCTTATTTTGTTGTTTGCCATCCACTTGACCAACCGCATGAACTGAAAAACAAGTTACCTAAATCACTTAAATTCTTTACTAAGGCACAATAACAAATGTTGTCCAATGTTCTGTCATTAATCCTGTCAAACGTGGGGTTTTCCAGTTCAGTTAGAGGTCGCTGTATAATTAGGCCGACGTCGCCAAAAGGCAAGAATATGGAGGAGCCTGACATGAACAATACTGTGCGTTGAGGGACACGCGGAGGCGTTTAATCCTACAACAGGATCATTCATGTGGTGGGTCCGAAATGTCTCACCGGCTCGACGCCACCGTGGGTCTGAGATGACCATAACAACCAGACTGGAACTCTGGCTGGGACTCTGAACACAGCTGACCAGACGGGTTATTGGTTTAATTATGGATCAGTGCCTCACTCGACCTGATTGAAGACTCGCCAAGAGCCCAAATCTTCTGAAAAGGGCCTAGTTGTTTTGGTCTTCACAAAACTGGGATTTCTCATCTTTCAGCAGACCCTCTGACTATCTCCCAGGTGTCTGAAATGAAGACATTAGTTTGTGCTGACGGGGTCACTACCTTCAGAGGAATGACCTGTGCCGAGACGTGTCAGCCTGTCTGCTCTGTGCGATAATGGTGGCTGGTAAAACATCCGCTCTGTGCCAACCTGAGAGGTGCTTTTGTCCTCCCCTACATCCAGGATCCACAATCCCTTGTTTATCAAGAGGAGGAACAGAGCTTATAAAAGGTTGGCAGTAGTTAAATAAATATAGCGCAGGAATATATTTTTCTCCTGACTTTGAGCCTCCCTGTTTCTTTTGAAATGGAGATGGCGAGACAAGCCGTATTTGGCTGCTTCAGTGCCGGCGTTCTAGTTCCACGCGGAAAGCAGACGGAAATAGAGATGTCACATCCCAAAATCACAGACACTCTGCTTCTGTCATTTGCATCCTTCAAGTCCTTGGCATGAAGTAATTCCAGCCTACCCAGTTCGTCCAGTGCTTGGGGCTGAGACCGAAGTAATTAGTCCTGGATACGTCTTCGTAGCTCAGCTGCGTTAGTCTTATTCACTATCAATTTAAAGTGGCGGAGGTCATCATGAATTGTTGGTTTTAGCCATGGTATCCGGTAGGTTCTGTTGTCAGTAATGGAGGACCACAGGCTGATGATGGTAATTCCATGGGTTTGTTCCTGATGTTCTACAGTCTCTACTGTAGCTTGCTGATCATGTTTCCTTAAAACTTGTGCGTCTAATATTTTGCCTCACAAGTTGACCATGGTGAAACTTTGTCGCGTGGCAGGAAAAACCCAGTCACCTCCGGACAAATGGATCATCCAGTCTCTAACCGGGCACGTGTCGTCAGCGGAGCAGAAAATAACGCCCGTCTGTGGACTACAGTTAGGCTTTCAGTCACAAACGATTGGAGGAGGGAACTGGGAAGCAGGCAGCGGCTCCTTGTTCGCCAGGGCCCATACGGCTGTAGGCTGGACAAATGAATGCCCACACAGGCCGCCGTAGCTACTTCACCTTGGCGCAAACCGACATTGACGTTGAGATGGCTGTCCTCCGAGGCTTGTTTAGCCCCCCCATGACCAGGCCGTTTGTTTAGGGATGTGAGAAGGCGCCAAATAACCTCAATGTGGTCTGCTTGATCAGTTCTCTGTTGGAAAAGGAAAAAGGAAACCATTAAAAACAGTACGTGAGACCGCATGATGCATTGCACAGAAGTGGCACCACTGGCGTCCAAAATGACCGATTTTTGTCCTTTCACATTTGGCCAGTGTGAAACCCTGTCAAACTGAATACGAACAGGAGCCAAATTTGCGAACATTGCTTTGACAAAGCAGTCCGGCCAACAGATTAAGAACATATAGAGTGTCTGTTTTCGCTGGCAGTTAAGCATGGGCCGTCCGAGTGTCCTCATCAAGGTGATGTTTTGGGATCGGTTTCAGTCGGCAGCTGAATGACGGACGCATCAAAATGTTTTGAATCGACTGCTTCGTGTTGTAATATACATTGAATTTGCTAGTCTTGGCCCAGTGAATGAATTGCTCCTACCCCTATGGCTGAATGAGCCTGAGAAACTGCCCACGAAGGCTCCCATATGACTGGTGATGTGTGGCTTACCTGCAGCCGTCAGGTCGGACAGTGCCGCGCTTGTCTTGCTGCGTCTGCCGTGTAACCAGAGGATTGGAACGGATCTGTGCGTGGAGATTGGCCAAGCAGCTTTGTCACTGTCACTACCGCGCGGCTCATTCAAAGATAATGAGGGCCCGTTTAGGAAGTTGGCTGGCGGTTAAACGAGGAGTGCATTATTTAACATGAACTCCATGGGGTCAGTGAACCAAAGTGGTTCCCACTGATTCCGCTTATAGTGTGCATGTTCAATCCTTCGCCTGTTACTGAGCTTGTGTAGCCTTCTGTAACAGCGTGATTGTCGTGGTCCTCTCATCACGATAGGGTAGGACTGACCCCCTTTGGTACCAGAACCAATAGTCCCCCTGCTGTATTGTGGAATCTGATGAATTCATCTGCACCTGTATGTAGCTTAGCCCGTTAGAACGGGTGAGATTTGGTCCCAGCTTTGTGTTTCTCATGCTGCTCTCTTGGTATTGGGCCCCTTTTTAGCTGCTCCATTCTAATTGGTTAACGCATCGGTTTTGCCATCTGTAGCCATTCGGAATCACGAAGGAAATCAGCGGGCGAGTTTGCCCTTAGGATAAATGCTATCTTCATGCATTATCCAACATTACCAGCTGCCATGTGCATTCGGGACACCAGCAATACAGATGTTTTGGGAGACAAGCATGCTTTGAGTTGTTAACTGTGACAGCTTGTTTATCGAGGCATATGGCCAGGGTCATCATGAACGGGCTGTCAAACATACCACAGACACCAGTGGGCCTGAAGCTCTCTCTGTGTGTGCCCTTTTGTCTGCCTGCTTGTCTCGCTCTCTCTCTGCCTGCCTGCTTGTCTCGTCTCTCTCTGCCTGCCTGCTTGTCTCGCTCTCTCTCTGCCTGCCTGCTTGTCTCGCTCTCTCTCTGCCTGCCTGCTTGTCTCGCTCTCTCTCTGCCTGCCTGCTTGTCTCGCTCTCTCTCTGCCTGCCTGCTTGTCTCGCTCTCTCTCTGCCTGCCTGCTTGTCTCGCTCTCTCTCGCTCTCTCTCCCTGCCTGCCTGCTTGTCTCGCTTTCGCTGTCTGTCTTTCTCCTCAGCCCTTGATGGGAATTTCATGTGCAATCTCTCCTTGTGTTTTACACCTGTGCGCGCACACACAAATGAAAAGGCACACAGGCAGTATAACCCTGGCATCCTGTGTTGGGCTTAGAGCTCTATGTCTTAGTGGGCACCTGACTGACCTCTATCCATGCCAGACAGACCCACTGAAAAGAACCAACCTCAAATACAAGACACACTGTCTGGTATGTTTCAACATTTCCTCAGCCTTTTTGTTTTACCTGTTTTAAGCTGTCTGGAATTTTATTGGGCTACAGATTGTGTTGTAGCCAGCAGTGCCAACTCGGGATAGGTTATACTTATGCCTTCAAACTGTTTAAGGCTTTCATTCTTGCCTAAAGAGAGTGAGACAAACCCCCTCCTTCAGTTTGGAGTTAACATGGCTGGGTGTTTGCTTTGCCTAACTGATCTCCCCATCCTCACAGTAGTGACACAGCTTTTTCCAGGAAGATGCCCCAGGATGACAGTTGTTTCTCCTCTAATCGTCTGCTTGTCAGTGGACAAAAAAACGTTCAACATTGCTGCTGCCCCAAACAATATACAGTAACAGTCAGAAGTTTGGACACACCTACTCATTCAACAGTATTTCTTAATTTTTGCTATTTTCCATATTATAGTATAATAGCAAAGTATAATAAATAAATGCATTTATATTGTAGATTCTTCACAGTAGTCACCCTTTGCCTTGATGACAGCTTTGCACACTTTTGGCATTCTCTCAACCAGCTTTATGTATTAGTCACTTGGAATATCTTGAAGGATTTCACATACGCACTTGTTGGCTGCTTTTCCTTCACTCAGCCTTCCAGCTTTTCCCAAACCAATACATCATGTTTTTGTGTGATTTCTTTTCTCAGTACGACCGGGAAAAGTGTAAGCT
The DNA here is from genome assembly GCA_016801105.1 of Esox niger. Lineage (NCBI taxonomy): Eukaryota > Metazoa > Chordata > Actinopteri > Esociformes > Esocidae > Esox > Esox niger. The sequence continues at coordinate 3,858 of JACXGJ010006616.1, read as the reverse complement.
GGGCAGGCGAAAAAAAGGGAGTGAATTAACAGGCAGGTTGTTGTAAGTGTATGGACAGCCTGCCCTGCGCTGAACCTGTCTCGCTGGCCCGTATTACTGATCATCCTGTTAGCAAAGACCTTGTTTTAAAATACACCCACCTGACACACAGGTTTTCCACGAGATGACCTGTCAGGAAAATAAGTATCTCTTTCATACACAGTGACGCTCATGTACACCATGTTCAGAGTGTTGCTTATGTACACCATACACAGTGGTTACATAGTGGTAGACAATGACATATGTAACTACAGGTGTTCAAGCTAGAGAACACAAGTTGAGAGGTTGCTATGCTGTATATACTGTATATTTACACACACACACACACACAGCCAGCTCTCCTACACACTGGGGATGTTTCAGTGTGTCTTTGGGAACCGACAGGCATTCCTGAGTTTCTGAAAGTGTCAAACGACCATTCACTTAGCATCTGGGTGGAGGTCCAGGTGTCTGGTCTCCAGTGTCTTCCCTTGTATATTTTAGCAGTCCTGCTTTGCGAGTGAGACGTGTTCAGCTGAATTAGGCATTCGTGCTCAGATGTTCCGAGCCGTGGTAATGGATTTCGAATGTCCGCACGGGCGCTCTTCGCCCTTAATGGGGTGCTGTGTGTGGTAACCCCGACCATGTAGTTCATGACGATTGCTACATCCGTTCGACCACATTGACGCCAAAAAGTGCGAGAGGCTCGCTCTCTGTTTCCACCCAAAACCCACCCTAATCCACTCGCTCTCGTTTTCTTATTCCCTACCCGTGCTGTCAAAGGCATTAGCACAACAGCATTCTCCTACCCGGTGGACCCACGCCCACCATTTCAACATAATTGGAAAAGATTATTACTCCAATTTCTTTTCATTCTCCCCCCCCCAGTTGTTGCGCGACAGGGGCCCATCTTGCAGTTTAATGGGAATTTGCAGTGTGTTACATCATGTAAGCCCACAAAAGCAACACGGCGTGCGATTTACGGGGACCTAGAGAGACCGCTACAAACATGTTTTGACTTACCCCCCCTCCCCTGTTCCCAACACCTCCAGGTACTGTTATCTTAAATGCCCAGTTAAATTGCCTGTTCAAAGGCAAAGCGAGCGCGGCACATGAGGGAGAAGCCGCTTCCACCAGCAACCATTTTCATGTCAGATGGGAGGAGGATACTCAGCGTGTAGTTTGAGTATTTGCCGAGCCAGGGCCCGGATGAGTAACAGTTAGGCTGTGTAAACACTGGAACCCACTGTGGAGGGATCAGGGCTAATACCCCTCAGGGAGAACCTGGCATGGATGGAGGAGGGCTGGCATTTCATAATCTCTCCCACAGGCCATGGAAAAGGGGTCTATTGAGGTCACCAACCGAGCGTGCTTGATGTGTAAGTACTGCGTCTGTTGTTCTTTCGGGTCGGGACCTTCCACGCACATCACGACACAATCCTAACCTGACGCCTAGCTGCCGATACAACATGTGACAACGGCTTTTTGTTGCGAGTATTGACGACAAGCAATAGCTTAGGTGACGTTATTTTTTTGGCTTTTAGAATCAAGATAATATTGTCAAATTAATATACTTTAATTTTTCCCTCGATATTCAGAACTGACAGTAAAAAACGCACATGTTTTATCACCACAGTCATGGTATATTTTGTTTGCCATTTGGAATAGCAGTGTTTTTGACATTTCAGAAGGCCTAAGAGGGGGCTGGTGTTTGACTATGGCAGCAGGCATTCGCTGTCAGTTGGCAGCGCAGAATCAAGATGACTTTGCCAAGTACCCCTCCTGACAAATAAGCATATCAGTTTTTAACCATTTATTGAAATACAACCCATTGCATATCAGAAAGGCTTCCTTAATTCTGTGGTGATATTTGGGAACAACTATCCTAGTCTTTGCCTTTAAACGTTTTGTTATGCCTTGAGATCCAAAAAGGTTCCTGTAATTTTGTTATGCTCGTCACATTGTGAAGACCTTTGTAATTTATGCCTGTAAGCACTATCCAAATGCTGCTTGTTATTATAATTCTCATCACTGCTTCAGAGGTGTATGGCTGTCAGTCCCTAGACGATAGCCTATGTGTGAGGCTTAAAGTGACAACAGCATCGCTGAAAACTGTTTCCTGTGGACTCTACATACGGTGAGGTGTAATTGACAATTTGTTTTGTTTAGCCCGGGGTAAAAACACTTCTGTAGAAAGTGTCGCTTTGGGCTGTTTTTAAATCAAGTTATTTTATTATGTGTTAACTACCGTGTTAACGCTTCACCTTGTGGTTGAAGCACAGTTGGAGCATCAAATGTTTCATGCTGGTGTATTCCCTGGACACTCCCTCTTATGCTAATGAGGAAACCCTAGAAAGCTCAGACTGGTTCATTGTAGATTTTTCCGATGAGACAGCATAGCAGTTCATAGATATCCTTACTGACCCAAAATCAAATCATATTTAATAAATATGCATGCAGATATTTGTACCCATAGAAGAGGAATATTCTTGTAGATACTAATAATAAATACATGTTATTCTTGAGAAGCTGATCCGGAGTGAATACAAGAGAATTTGTCCCAACTTAACTGAACTTGGTAATGAGCATTCTGGTGCCTGACATTTCCTCCCAACTAAGCTTTCAGGCTGGTGACCTCAAAACAATAAATCTGCCTCCATTTAACCCATAGAAAGGTTGCGATGTCAGGAGGATCAATATTACTCACTCATCCTTTTGCCAGCATGGATGTTCACATGCAGCAGCAACTGTTGCTTTCCATAATGCATAACAGGAAACGACAACAAATAATCTCCAGAATGAGCGGCAACAATCGGACATCGGATAATCGGATATTCCCTGAATGATTATGAATCATTACGTAACCGGCAATTAAAGCGTCAAGCTACTTTAGCAAATCAGTCATGATCCCGATTTAACAGCCCCCACTACCTTTCCAGGAATTAATTACCTTATTTTTAAAGTGACCTACTGTTGAGTAAACACTTTGCCTGTTGACAACATGAGGAATAAATATAGAATAAACAAATTCCTAGTATATTAAGAAAGCCGTTCCGCGCACCGGTGTCTCTTTTTGTAGCCATAAACCAACGATCACGTTAGCGTCTGCTTAGCTTTCTCACAACTTAGCTGCTAGGTTTTCTGGCTTGTCAATGTCCAGCTGTAACATAAATGGGCCTTGCAGAGTTTGATGCACTGAACTTGAATGCATAGCCAACAACCACGATTGAGCCACTACTACAAGGAGTCACTAGAGCGTAACGTGTAGCCTGTGCACCCATCTACCCCTGGCGGTGTCTTTGGTTTTATTTCTTTAATTCATGCCAGGACAGAAGGGCACAGAAATGCCAAAACATTGGTATCGGCGCTTCCAATTGTGGTATGTGAATATCGGCATTGGCCAACAATTTTCCTATTTGGTGCCAATGATTTGTTTTCAAGGTGGGGCTAGTCAGATGAATGATCTTGTTGCCAGGATGCTCCATAGCCAATCTGATATCCTATTGGTTGGTTTGAATTTATTTCTTAAATTGGGTATTGCTTCAGCATGCGTTACCTGCCCTGTGCACAAATGTATGTCTATAAAAGTGCATGTGGGATGTCTGATAGTGGGCTGGTCATTATGTGAACTGCCCTCCAGAGTTTCAGTGGTTGCGAAAGTAGTTTTCATCTCTCTCACTCTCACCACTCTCACCACTCTCACCACTCTCTCACTCTCACCACTCTCTCACTCTCACCACTCTCTCACTCTCACCACTCTCTCACTCTCACCACTATCTCACTCTCTCACGCTCACCACTCTCTCACTCTCACCACTTTCTCACTCTCACCACTCTCACC